>RCUC01104913.1:0-13286 GCA_003697995.1 Taxidea taxus jeffersonii
AAAAAAATACTTCAATACTGTGAAAAAAACATTAAAAAATTTAAAAATTTAAAAAATGTGGATACATACAAGTTTTGACAGATTGGTGGATTCCAAATCAACATATATCAATCAATACTATTTTTATTCCAGCAACAGCAGATATACCACAACTTTTCATAGATCACTTAAAAGAGCATAAATATAAAATGCCAAGAACAAAATTTATGTGTGACTTCTGGAGGAAAAAAATATAACATTTTAATATTTTACTAAAAATTTATTGAGTAGAAAGATTATGTGAAGGAGTTAGAAGCCTTAATAGTGCAAAATAATACAAAAATAGGGTAAATATCCCCTAAGTGATCAGTAATATAATGAAAACCCAGTCAAAATCCCAACAGATTTTGATATTTGTCTTTGTCTTTATAAAGAGTTAACATCACTTTGGAATGCAATTTGAATATATCTTAGGACCCAGAAATTCTATTTCTAGAAATATGCTTCAAAAATATACCATTTTTAACCTTGTATAAATGAACCCAAGATATATGTACAAGGATGAGAATAACAGTATTGTCCATAGTAGAAGTATCTGGTATATTACTTTTCAATTGTCGCTGCAACAAATTGTCACAAACTTAGTGGCTTAAAACAACACATATTTAATTTCTTATTGTTCTATAGTTTAAAAGTCTGACAAAGGCATCATAGGCCTAAACTCAAGGTGTCAGCAGGACTGCATTCCTTTATGAAGGTTGTAGGGAGAATCTGTTTCCTTGCTTTTTCCAATTTCCAGAAGCCACCCATTTTCCTTGGTTCATGGCCTCCTTCCACCATCTTCAAAACCAGCAACATGACATATCTTTGATCATTCTTACATAGTCACACTCAATCTCTGACCTTAGCCTGGAGAGGTTCTTCCCTTTTTAAGGAAAAAATGAGACTGGTTTGGGCCCATCTAGACAATCCAGAATAATCATCTCATTTTAAGGTCCTTAACCTTTATCATATCTGGCAAAGTCCTAAATCCATTTTGCCATGAAAGGGAACATATTCACATGTTTTGGGACATTTTTGAGGGGCCACTCTTCTGCTTACTACAATTGAAAATAAACCACATATTAATGTGGTAGTTTGTGTTATGTAAACTTAGTTAAACCAGGAACTACATTTTCTGGAATCCCCTTTCCTGAGTAGTTCTATGTAAAAGTAAGCTAAAGAAAGGACTTCTGTGAGATTTGGAAGGAAGAAGCAAAGCAGCTGCCATTATTCTCGGATCGTTATGGTCAGGTAGTAAATAGACTAAGAAATGTAGAGGTGCCCAATGGCTCTCGGCTTGCTCTCACTCTCCTCCATTTCATGTCCAGCTTGTCTTTCCCCTTGTTGGCCTTGCTAATCAAATTGGCCCCTGATCTACCACCAAATTCTTGGTCTCTCCCAATACAGACACCTCTCCACAAGCTCCTTCTTCATAACCCACGTTAGAGGTTGATTGTGTTCTACTTTCTTGTTTCCTCTGCAAGATTTGACTTGCTATTTGTGATACTGTTTAAGGAGTGTCATTCTCTCTCTGATGCCTGAATTCTCCCTTTTAGAACTTCACTTTCCAGGTTACTCCCATATTTGTGAGAAGTCTATGTCTATAATAAATCTTTTATTTTTGAAACACTCATGGTGGTCCTCCTTTTGGAAAGGAACCCTGATGGACATGGTCAACAAAAAGTGAAATGGATTATTAAACTGTGGCATTTCTGTATGTATGGCATATCTCACAATGGAAGGAGGGAGGCAGGGAGAGGAATTTCAATGCATGAAATGAGCACCTGCTGCCTCAAGGAAGTCACAAACATTTGAGACTGGTTGGTGGGGGGACTTATTCGCTTCTCCTTTTTATAATGCGAATCCCCTCACAAAGTACAGCAGGTGATTAGCTATAGTAAGCATTGGCACCAGCATGCATTGCTCCCTAAGGAGACTAATTCTCCATCTAACAATTTTTCTTACAAAAACATCCCAGATGGAGAAAAGGAAGCAAACTCAACAATGGACTTTAAGTCATTTTTTTTTTCCCCAGAACTCAAAGCACTGTCACTCTAATGTTTCCCATTTACTGAGCTCTTACTAGTGTCTGGCATTGTGCTAAGCATCATTTCATTTAATCATCACAAAAAGCCAGTGGAAAGCAGACCTAGTTCCCCATTTTATATATGAAGAGACTGAAGGTCTAAGAGTTTAAGTAGCCTTCCACAGATCATGATGAGTGATAGATCTGTGAAGGAAACCTAGATCTTGCTGACTCAAGTCTGCACTTAATCCACATGGGATCCAAGGTAAAAACCAAAACATAGTATTTTAAGGAACTAGAGTTTTCCTGGCTCCATAGTTTACTTCCAAGCTTTGCTCCATGACACTTGGCATTTGCTGTTTGGACAGCATTTACTATTCTCATTTGGTTCAGGGAAACCAGTGTCCCACTCTTGGGAATAAATTCATTAAAGGTATGGAGAGAGGAGGCCAGTTATGTGTAATAAAGCACAGGGAGAGGCAATGAATCACAGACGTTTGGGGCCCAGGTTCTCAAGTCAGATGGATCTGTATCTGCATCCTTGCTCTGCAGAAAGAGAATGGAAGAAAACAGGAAGGGAGAAATCTATGGCAGCTCAGGTGTTCTATTATTACATCTGCAAAAAGATGAGATAAGCGACCTCAAATATATGAAATTCCTTGACTTTTAAAATATTTTTACTATTTACTATTGGGGAGAAATAAGAATATTGCTTTCTGGGAATAATGGATTTACTTTTTGCGTTCTACTTTTTTGCTCCATGTAGTCCTATAAACTAGCATTTTTACAAACCAAGTCAAACTGCCTTCTTCAAGAAGTCCAGATTGGATATAAACACACATTAAGCTATGGCTTGGGTTACACTGAGAGGCTCAGGCCATAGTAGAACAATTTTGTGATCAGTGTCAGGGCCAGGTCTTGGGTGACAACGGGGCACATCAAGGAAGAGAAGGAATAGTTTAATCCAGCATCAGACCAATGTAAAAAGTCACATCCTATAATTAAGTCCATGGGTTAATACCAGGTTAAGTACTTTGAGATAACCACATTAAGGAAAGTCTAATGCCATAAGTTGCATGTATTTGAATGAAAGGGCTTTCTGCCATAATTTCATGTTGAATCCCAAATCAGTGTGTGTCTTGAAATAGAACAGAACAGTCAGCTGGCAAGGGTGCATGGGCAGTACAAAGTCTCACACAGGCAGATGGGCACTGCAGAAGGCTATTACTTCCCTGAAGGAATTAGTTAGAACAAAGGTTAATCAGAAATCCTCTATAACATATTCACTTTACACTAAAGGCCAAAAAGTTCACTGTCTATGATAGTTCTCATCTTGAATTATGTCCAACCACACTTCCAGTAGGGGGTTCTGCAGAGAGATTGAATGATAACATCAAGAGATTCCAACCACAAAATATCTCCAGTATAAAAGATGCTGAAAATTTGAATATAAAATTTCTTCCATTACAAAATTTTCTGGGAGAAACAATCTAAAAATTAAATCTTTTTCCAAATTAAAGCACAAATTTAAAGGCCCAAATGACGTCCAAAGACAAAATAACTTGCTTCTGTGAATTAATTAATGTTCAACAATTACCTCCCTCCCAACCTTCTAATTCTATCCAGGCTCAGCTGTTACAGTGAGGGTTCTTTTAGCAGCTGAAGCTTTGGCTGTTTCACTGGAATCAGTGTAGTCTTTTAGGAATTAAGTTGTTGAATTATTCAACAAAAAATTTCTCTTGAGCCTCGCTTTGAAGAATTCAAAGCATTTCTAAGACACAAGATTTTTGCAACTCTGGCCCACAGCCTCCAAATTTAGAAAATAAGCTAATTCCCAGCCCATAGGACCATTATCATAGGTAATAGCTTCATAGAGGCCAATGCTTAAAAACTCAAAAGTAGGTAGAAAGTCAGTTTGGAGTCAATTTACAACAGTTTGTTTTTGTTTCTTTGTTTGTTCTTAAGAATCCAAGAGCTATAAACACAAACTTGAATGGAAGACCTAGCCCATTAAAGATTTCAATTATGCTGCTTTGTATATCTTATCTTGTTAGGGGTAGGAATCCAACAATACAAGTCATTCTGTTAGAGAGTAGCACTGGAAACATTACTGTGTTCTCTCAATCTATGGAAAATGTATAATGGTGATAGCTGACACTCATTAATTCTAATGTATTTCTTAAGGAGTACACAGTCCCTTCCAGGATGGGATCCAGCGGGGCTCCACTTGGAAAACTGTCCGCTCTCTCATGAGCAGGCATTTTCATTCTTATGTCATAGTGGCTATTTCCCCTGACTCTTGTAAAATTGTTCAGGACTCTCTCACCTGCCTCTTAAAGGGCCTGTCTCTCTTGCAGATTTCCCTGTAGCATGCTATGACCCATTCCTGTGTTGTGAATGAGGTACTCATACACTGAGTACTTGTATCCTCCAGGCATATCGTAGTTGGTACATTTACTCCAATAAACAGCAAATACACTATCATGTTCAATATGGGAAATGGCATGAAAAGTGTTGGGAGGCACTGAAACCAATCCAAATCAAGAGCCAAACTGAGGACACCTACATGAGGTATCTTGTGAGCCTGTGCATGAGCAATATGAATGTAAGATTATTCTTTCCTTAACCCTCAATTACATTCACTGAAATGCCGTTTGGAAGGCCTGTCTCAAAGGACTTGACCAGACCTATCACTATCAACTTACACCTGGAATTTCACCAAATCTCTATAATCTTCAGAGGACTCAGCTGCTCTGCAAGCCAAAAGCAGCGAAAACTCTTCTGCACTTCACATGAGCAGAATATATTTCCCCTGTAACTGAGTCCTTGCCCCTGGTGCTTCAGACTCAGGATTAATGATAGGGCGACCATATAATTTATCATACATGTTTGGTCATAAAATGAAGCACTAAAAGGCATTATCTGAGATTTAGCTGAGCAAACAGGAACATATGGTCACCCTAGTCACTGAGGAGCAAGCCAACAATCAGGCAATAGATTAGTAAGGTTAAATAAAATCCCAATAATATGAATTACTGATTGATCTACAGATAGGATTGCTTCCCTGTTACTGAGTTGGGGCTCCACCAATAGATGGAGAGCGAGAGGCCCACGCTGGAGAGATGATCACATGAGAAAAAGAGGTAGTTCACCAGTGGTTAGTTCCCCATCTTCATCTTCTACTTCTTAATATTTTTCACATGTTTGAGTCTTTTCTCTTTATTGAAAATCTTTATGTTCTGCTGGATAATCATATCAGATTTTCCTACTGCTTCCCTGCTCATACCTTCTCAGTTCTCACTTTGTTGCCCCCTCCTTCTCTCTTGTCAGACTTTTAAAGGTTGGATTGACCCCATGGACTTGCTTTGACTTTGAAAATCTGGGTCAACATAATCTCTTTAAACAATACCTGGCACCTGATAAGTGATCATTACATAGCTGTTGACTGACAAATATGAAAAATCTTTCTGAAAAGTAAAACTAAAATCCATTGAAACCACATCTCAAAATTGTGGCCTTTACATATATTTTCCCTAGATCTTTATTTTCACCACCAATCTCAGTTCTGAACTTTTGGTTCATTCTCCCGGGCATGTTTCATCTTATCCCGCAAATCTGATGTGGCTTGTGTTAATTCAACAGTTCCAACATCTACCCTCATGGACTAATATTGTTCATAAGTTCATGAATTTACAATATGCTTTCTTTTATGTACTATCATAACTAAAAACGCAGTTTGTACACTGTTTGATTCCTCTTTCTCTTTTTCCTGCTTGCCAGTTGAACATAGATAGAGTTCCTGTAGACCCTCTTCTCTAAATGCAATTTCTCAGTCTTGTTTCAACTGCTGCCACATCCCCTCTTTTCTCCATACCAGGCATCACTTCTCACATCTGGAAGTTCTAGAAAATGAGAAAAAAGGAAACCAATCCCTTTCTTACCATGCACTTGCACTTGTTCATTCCCTGTCTATGGCAAAGAATGCTTAGATCTCAGCAATGCCAACACCTACATTCTCCTCTCAGCTCTCATCAAGACCTGACTTTTCTCACTCTCAGTTTCATAAATTTATGCAGGCACCTTGGAAAGCTAATACCTTACTACCACTTTAAAATTATAATCCTCAAGTGTCTGTTTCACATTGTTAGAGAGTTGAAGGTGGCTGATTTTAACAAAATCTACTATTATATACTATACATTTATATGTTATACATGTATTATATATAGTATGTATATATAAAATCTACTATTATATACTAATATATAATATTATATACTATTTTAACAAAAACAGTACATAAAAACAAGTTTGTTCTCCAGGACTTCTCCACTGGTTAAGGAGAATTGATGTTATAAAAAACAAACAAACAAAAAAACTCAACAAAGTTGAGTTCCTATTTTTCTGTAGTTCTTGTTTTCTTTTGCAGAGGTATGAACTAGACTGCTTGCTGGGAAGCATTTTAGAGAAATTAGATTTAGGTTAAATTTTATGAAAATCACTCATGCCAAGTAAACTACAGTAGACCAGGTGTCAGTCAGACTCAGAATTAGAGTAGACTATACAGCTTCTGACTTTGGCAGATACCAAGTAGGTTGCAAAAAAACATTTAGCCTATGTATTGGCACTGCAAGAATGCCTTTTTCTCTTCCTTTCCACTTCAGGGCACTGTCTACTTTGGCAGAAGTATGGCCAAATTACATTTTTTCAGTTATGTAAGGAGTTGTGTGTGGAAGTTGGCTTAAACATCCCTGTTTCATCTTAGTGATATTTCAGCTCCCTTTCTTGTTCTTGATGTTTTCCTAAACAACTGGTGCTTGGTGGTCCTGCCCCTAAATCTAGCTCAAGTGGTGCCATCCTAGCCAGTGTTTCTTTGTCTTCTCTGCCACAAATTTTATCAGTTGTGCTGGCATCCTTGGGCCGGCCATACACTGCCAGCTGATCCCACTGCTGGCTTTTCTCCATCCTAAGCTCAACTCACAGAACACTTTCTATGCCTATTTGATATATTGAGTGTAGAGTGGAGAGCAGCTATACTCAGGAACCCAGGACAGAAGAGAGTTAGGAATGCTACTAAGGGAGGAGCACAGTGATAAAGGAGAGGAAAACTAACCAGGACATGAGAGTGGAAAAACATGAGACCAGAGAGATACATAAAATAGAGTCAGAGATAGAAGAAGAAAATTGATTAGCAGTACATTGAATCAGACACAATTTTTTTTAAAGATTTTATTTTATTTATTTGTTAGAGAGAGAGAGAGAGAGCACAGGCAGACAGAGAGGCAGGCAGAGGCAGAGGAAGAAGCAGGCTCCCTGCTGAGCAAGGAGCCCGATGTGGGACTCAATCCCAGGATGCTGGGATCATGACCTGAGCTGAAGGCAGCCGCTTAACCAACTGAGCCACCCAGGCGTCCCTCAGACACAATTTTTAACATGGTATTATTTTTAGATTAAAATGACCTAGAAATTAAAAAAAAAAGAATTCGAATTGATTGAATTGCTTAAAACTAAGATTTAATCAAGTCATACTCTTAAAACATATACTATTTATGCCTAGTTACTTTGTAGGAAAGTAGCATATGTTGTTAAATGTCAAAGGAACATTTTTTAGTGAGTTTTGTTGATTACAATAGTAAATCCATTCTGTCTCAATGCTCAGTCTTCATGTTTTGAATGTCTGCTTCTTTGAACTGGTTCACAAAGTATGAATATACCTGAGAGAAAATCTGATTTCACTACAAAACCACAGGGAGAGTACCAATTCAGAGATGAAGAATCTTATAATCCAGTTCATAAAAAAAGAATGCAAGAAATTTTAAGTAGAAGGGAATAGTTGAGCCAAAAAAAAAAAAAAATTGGTTTCAGCTTTAGTTGAGGTTTGCAAACAGTAGAATTTGTTAGTCATTTCAGGTATTTGGTTTCTACAAATGTCAAATCCTTTTATTTCCATTTGTTTCCACAAAGATACCTCTAATGAAGGCAAGGATTACGATAATCCATTTTAATACTACCAAAGGTTTTCCACATTAAAAAAAAATACTATAAAAAATCAGAAGCACTATTGCTGAGAAGGAGGTAGATGGCAAGTAACAAAAGAGCAAAGATAACTTGAAAATAATTTTTAAATATACTTTTCATCATTTCAGTTATAAGAAAGCCTGTATTTTCTACCTCTCTTTTACTAAGTTATATTCATTTCTTTCTAGTCATTCCTACCTCCTACTGGCCACCATTTCATTTGTTAAGAAAATAAAAGATATATAACTTAAATAATGCATAAAAAGTTTTTCATAAATGTAGGTTCCCATTAATCCAAAACTATAAGAAAATAAATTTATTACATTTCAAGGTAATGACTTTAAGATCACTGTGCCCACTTCTCCAAAGAAGACATACAAATGGCTAACAGACACATGAAAAAATTTTCAGCATCACTAGCCATCAGGGAAATACAAATCAAAAGCATAATGAGAACCACCTTACACTAGTTAGAATGGCAAAAATTAACAAGACAGGAAATAACAAGTGTTAGCAAGGATGTGGAGAAAGGGGGACACTCTTACACTGGTGGTAGGAGTGCAAGCTGGTACAGCCCATCGGGAAAACAGTATGGAGGTTCTTCAAGATGTTAAAAATAGAGCTACCTTATGACCCAGCAATTACACTACAATGTATTTACCACCAAAATACAGATGTAGCAAAAAGAAAGGGCACATACACCCCAATGTTCATAGCAGCAATGTCCACAACAGCCAAACTGTGGAAAGATCCAAGATGCTCTTCAACAGATGAATGGATAAAGAAGATGTGGTTCATATATACAATGGAATATTACTCAACCATCAGAAAGGCTGAATACCCGCCATGTGCATCGACATGGATGGAACTGAAGGGGATTATGCTAAGTGAAATAAGTCAAGCAGAGAAAGACAATTATCATATGGTTTCATTCATATGTGGAATATAAGGAATAGTGCAGAGAACCATAGGGGAAGGGAGGGAAAATTGAATGGGAAGAAATGAGAGAGAGAGACAAATTATGAGAGACTCTGGACTCCAGGAAATAAACCAAGGAGGGCAGTGGGGGAATGGGGTAATGAGATGATGGGCATTAAGGAGGGAATGTGTTGTGATGAGCACCGGATGTTATATGAAACTAATGAATTGTTGAACACTACATCAAAAACTAATGATGTGCTATATGTTGGCTAAATGAATATAACAAAAAAATTAATTAAAAAAGATTGCTGTGTCCTCTTAATTCTTGTTATGTCATGGTATGCTTTGTGTACATGTGTAGTTACATACATATGTGTATGTGTATAATTTCACTTTATTCTTTAAAGCATAAATTCATATAAAATAAATACTTCATTTAAAGAAAATATGTATGGTATATGGTTGAAATAATGGTAAAGAACATATGCATATGATGTAGCAAATGTAAGTACTATGGCATTACTAATGCACTGCATATTTTATAAAGATAATGAAGCTGGCAAAACTTAAATGATGCTGATCACAGAACCTATCCTGACCCAACCTTCTTAATAAAAGTGTATTTATAAAAGTAGAAGAGATGCTTCCCTTCTCTTTGCAATACTACAACTAAAAGGAGTGAATACCACTGAAATGAAATAATGCATTGCCATTTCAAGATGGCAATGTAGGAGGATCTTGAACTGATCTCCTCCCATGAACACACTGGAATTATAGCTACATAAGGAACAATTTCCTCTAAAAGAAACCTCAAAAGTACCTGAGCAATTCTTATACATCAGGGAAATGAGAAAATAAACCTACATCAACATGGGTAGCAGAGGCAGAGACATGATCTCACTGTAAATCCCAGTCCAGTGTGCAACCCACTATCTGGAGAGAACTCAAAATTCCAAGCTGCTCCTGGAGAAGTGAAGGGTTTAAACCTCATGTCTGAAATCCCAACTTTTGAGATCTGTCCCTGAGAAATGAAACCCAAAATATGTGGCTTTGGAAGCTTGTATCTGTGAGACCCACAAAGCTATAGTAATCTGAGAAACAATTCTTAAAGGCCCACAATATCACCTGGCTAGCTCCCAGAGCCAGTGCAGAGGCAGCTGACTGAAATGGACTGCTTTCTGTGAGAGGCCTGTTTGCTTATCTTAAAACTCAGGGCTGAGGAACAAGGCATCTAACTTAACACATATCTGGGGTCCTACAGAAATATTCTCCAAGGACAGAAACCAGCAGGTACTTTCTTTGCTCTCTACCTCTGCCTCATTCCAGAATGAGGAAGGGGTTTGTACACACTTCTGGTGCCCTGGTTTCTACAGCTGCCACCCAAGGGATACCCCTTGAGTGGCTGATTCTGGTGGCTAACAGGGTTTACACTCAGACGTCTCACAGGATTATAACAAATGGAGAAGGAATTCTTTTTTTTTTTTTTAAGATCTTATCTATTTATTTGAGTGAGAGAGAATGAGAGAGAGAGCGAGTGCATGAGAGGGGGTAGGGGTCACAGGGAGAAGCAGACTCCCTGCTGAGCAGGGGAGCCTACTGTGGGATTCGATCCCGGAACTCCAGGATCATGACCTGAGCTGAAGGCAGTCACTTAACCAACTAAGCCACCCAGGGACCTCTGAAGAACACATTCTTAACTAGCTACCTCCCAGAGCGGAGAAGCAGCAGACTGAAATGCTGAATTTTCTGTGAAAGGGGCCTGTTAGCTTATCTTTATAGCGGCTGTCTGAGGGGCAGGCTTCAAATTAAACACACATCTAAGGGCCAACTGTAATCTTTTCCAGAGAACTTGAAGGGAGAGCACTATTTTTGTGCTCTCCCTGTGCCTCATTCCTTGACATCAGTCCTGGCAATGATTTTTTGGACTTGACACTAAAGAAAAGGCAACAAAAGCAAAAACAGGCGGGACTACATCAAACTAAAAAGCTTCTGCACAGCAAAGGAAACAATCAACAAAATGAAAAGATAACCTACTGAATAGGAGAAAATATTCACAAATCACATATTTGTTAAGGGGCTAATAGCCAAAGTACATAAAGAACTCATACAATTCAATAACCAAAAAGCAAGCATCTGACAAAAAAATGGGCAGAGGATCTGAATAGACAGTTTTCCAAAGAAGGTAGACAGGTGACCAACGGGTACTTGAAAAAGTGTTCAACTTCACTAACTATCAGGGAAATGCAAACCAAAGCCACAGTAAGATACCACCTCACACCTGTGGGGGTGGCTATTATTAAAGAAGAAGAAGGAGGAGGAACAGGAGGAGGAGGAGAAGGGGAAGAAGAAGAAAGAAATAACAAATGTTGGTAACAATATAGGGAATAAGTAACAGGAAAGCATTATTGGTGGGAATGTAGACTGGTGCAGCCACTATGGAAAACAGCATGGAGTTTCCTCAAATAATTACTAAAGAACTATCATATGATTCAGCAAATCCACTTCTCAGTATTTATCCAATGGAAACAAAAACCCTAACTCAAAAAGATATCTGCACCCTCATGTTTATTGCAGCTTTGTGTTCAAAAGCCCAGATATGGCAAAGATCTAAGTCTCCATCAATGGCATGTGCATGTGTGCACACACAAGAGCGCACACACACACCAACACACACACACAATTATTCTGTTATTTAAAAAAAAAAAAAAGGATATCCTGCCATTTGTGACAACATGGATGGAATCTGAGGGCATTATGCTAAGTGAAATAAGTCAGACAGAGAAAGACAAATACAATATGATTTCACTTATATGTGAAATCAAAAAAAGAAAAAGGGGGTTGCCAGATGTAGAGGGTATGGGAGTGAAATGGGCAAAGGTGATCAAAAAGTACAAATTTGAAGTTATAAAATAAGTCCTGAGGTTGTTAGGTGCATTGTTGTAACTATGGCTAATGATATTGCATTGTGGTTTTTTTTGAAAGTTGCTAAGATGGTTGATCTTAAAATTTTTCATCACAAGGAAAAAATGTGTGACTATATACGGCAATAGGGGTTAACTAAATTTACTGTGGTTTTCATTTTGCAGTGTATACATATATCAAATTGTTATGTTGTATTCCTGAAATTAATGTTATATGTCAATCATATTGCAATAAACAAACAAACAAACAAAAAACCAAGGTGAGTAAGTTTTGTAAGTAACGTGATGCACAATGCAATAGTCAAGAATACCCAATCCAGGGGATGGGAGGGAACAGCGTGACTTGGTAAGCCCTCCTTGTCCTTCTGTCACAGATGCTAGGCCCCATTCCAAACTTGTTGGCTATTCTACGGCATCACAAGTAGGGAATCTTCAGAAGGGAAACTCAGGCCCTTTCCCAGCACAGAAGAAGAGACACCTGACTAAAAGACACAGGGAGAAAATGGATTCAGTTCACCAGCTGAGAGTAGAGAGAGTAGAGAGAGACTGTGCTAGTTTACTCTCTACAAAAAGGCAAGTCTCTCAGGGTGCCTGGGTGGCTCAGTGGGTTGAGCCTCTGCCTTCGGCTCACATCATGGTCTCAGGTTCCTGGGATCGAGCCACACATTGGGCTCTCTGCTCAGCCGAGAGCCTGCTTCCCTTCCTCTCTCTCTGCCTGCCTCTCTGCCTACTTGTGATCTCTCCCTCTCTGTCAAATAAACTAATAAAATATTTTTTCTTTTAAAAGATTTTATTTATTCACTTGACAGACAGAGATCACAAGTAGGCAGAGAGGCAGGCAGAGAGAGGGGAAGGGAAGCAGGCTCCCTGCCGAGCAGAGAGCCCAACTCGGGGCTCAATTCCAGGACCCTGAGATCATGACCTGAGTCGAAGGCAGAGGCTTTAAACCACTGAGCCACCCAGGTGCCCCACTAATAAAATATTTTTTTTAAAAAAGGCAAGTCTCAGGTTTATAAGGGGACTCCAACATCTTGTAATGATTATACTCCTATTGGTACTTTGTGAGGTTCCTGGCAATGCTAACTTTGGATGAACTTCATAAGGGATAATGGGGAAGGAGTAGCATAGAATCACAGAAATGTCAGATATGAACTGGATCCTGCCAGGTTTGTGTATGTAGTAGCTGAGAAAACCTCTGCATTTAGTAGTGACAGAATTCAGCATTATGTTGTGCTTGTGAGCCAGATGACCCCAGTTCCACCCAATTATCCTAATAAAGCTCGGACTGTAGGTACCACCCTGTTCCCCTTCTGCCTAGAAGCTGCTTAGCACTGATGAGATCTTTTTTTTCTTTTATTTAAACATATAATGTAACCCCACC
>RCUC01104914.1:0-13998 GCA_003697995.1 Taxidea taxus jeffersonii
CCCCCGTGGAGATGCTTCTCCTCCTCTCCTTTCTCCTCTCCTGCCCCAGACCTGCCCACCCTGTAGAAGGACCATTGAGTTAACCATGGGGACCCCTGGGACTGTCAGAAAGGCCACTGGGCCGTATTTTTCTCAGGCGTGCCCTGCCCTGTAAAAAGCTCTTTTTCCTCCCTCTCAGAGTCTCTGTGCATCTCGATGGGGAGCCCGGCTGTGCACTGACACCAAAGGGCCTTGTGAGGTGCGAGGAGTCGTCTTTTCTCCTTCCCTATGGCCCGGAGTCTCTTCTCTGTCTCTAGGTGTCTTTAGACTTTCTCTCCGCCAAGCTGGCTTTCCGGGCGATGCACCGTGACAACTTGCTTATTCAATTTCTAGGGCTCCTCACCTCCTCCCTCAGCTCCTTCAGCGGGGTTCAAAGGGGGAAGGAACTGCTTTCCAAGAGCCGAAGTTCTTCAGGGCAGCCGTCTGTGAACAGACGCTTAGTGACCCGGTCCCCCTGACTGACAAACCATGCTGGGCGCGGGGGCCGAGGAGGGGAAGTGAACCAGGACTTCCTGGGACTTCTTGCCACCCACTCTGGAGCACGGTTTCCGTTCTCTAATGTGGCCTCTGTGGCCTGCATGACCCGGCCCTTGCCCACATGTCTGCCCAGCCTCATCTGTCCTCCCTGCCCTTGCAGGTTTTGGTTTCCACACCGCACACCCCTTACCGCCCCCTCCTCGCTCCTCCCCCAGCCCCTGTCGCAGCCCCAGTGCCCTTCCTTTCTGTGCCTTGGCCTCATGCCAGCGATGCTCTCCCAGGCCCCTCTGTCTGGCTACCGGCTACCAGCTACCCTCCAACATGTCCCCTCCTCCGTCGCGAGAATGGCTCTCTCTCGAGTGTGCTCTTATGTCCCCAGCACTGGGCTGAGCACTCAGCCCTGCTCAACCTCATACCATCCTGTGAGGCAGGTCCTACTAGTGCCTTCATTTTCCAGATGAAGCAGTACAGGCAGAGATAGTGAAGAACTCACCCAAGGTCACACAGCCGGTGCGCTGTGGAGCTGAGATTTAATCGGGGGTGTGGGGGGGGGCAGTCCGGCCCCCACACGTGTGTTTCGGTCACTACACATACTACTGCCTCTTGCAAGCTTCTCTAACCACTCGCCTGAGCTGCATCACGTGGGTTCTTGTGGCCCCTCCTCCCCCCATCAGAGCCTCTGCCACTCGAATACAGCTTTCATCCCACCTAACTAATGATTTACTTGTCCTGTCTTCCCCGCCGCACTGGGAGCCCCTGGAGAGCAGGGACTGGACTTCTTATCACCCAGGGTGCCTAACACAGTGCTGGACCCATAAGCAAGTTTTTTCAAGCCTTGTTGAATAAATGAGTGAATGGGGCTCAGTCGCTCTGTCTGCGTCTGCCTCGGGCTGAGGTCGTGATCCCAGGCTCCCTGCTCACAGGGAGACTACCTCTGCCTCTCTCTCTCTGTATTTTATGAATAAATACATAAAATCTTTTAAAAATAAATAGGTGAATGAATGAACGAATAAAATATGGGGCTATGTCTGAACTATAAGGATTCTCTGAGCCCAAAGAGGAGGGTCCTGGCTATGGTTGGGGTTAGAGCCTGGGCCAAGTAGGAACTGACAGCAAGAGGAACCCAGAGAAGCCACGAACCTGAAGTTTGCTTCTGCCTGCGGCGGAACCAGGCCACAGCAGCCACGAGGATGGCCACCGCAGTAGAGCCAGCGACTGCAGCCACGACCGTCGTCATCACCGAACTGTCGCTCCAGTCGGACTCTGGGGGAGACAGACCTCAGGGCACACAGCAGTCTCCCACGTCCCACCCTGTACCCCAGGGCCTCTCTCCAGGAGCTGCTTTGTGTCTGGGTCCCTTGTCCCTTGTCCCTTGTCTGGGTCCTCCCCAAACCTCACCTGTGGGGACGACACTGCGGCTGGACTTGTGCCTCCCTGCCAACAGGTGTCTCCGCTCATCCAATAAAGGCAGACTACTGAGTGTGTGGGGGCCGAGCTCGGAGAGAGAAGGGACAGGGACCCAGAGCCTCCCCTAGTTGGAGGCACCGAGACTCGATCCCACAAGGGCTAGAACTGTTGGGGACAAGTCACATCTTGGGGAGTGAACGGGCATATCATGTGACCTGACTCGGAGCTTAACCCCTCCTGCTGCCCAGGGCCAATGTTCACCACGGCCCATTCCTCCCCCCTCCACCTCCGTGCCTACAGGTGTGCGCTCTGGCATTTCTCAGATCTCCCAGGAGTCCCCCACAACCTTAGCCACAATGGCCCAGCCCCTCACCGCCCTCCTTCCTCCATCCTAATGGAGTTCCCACCATGGACGGTGATGGCCACAGGCTGTGAGAGGCGCAGCATCTGGCCTATCATTCCCGTGCAGTGGTAGTCGCCGCTGTGACTGAGGTTGGCTTCTGGGATGAAGAATGTGGAATTTAGAGAGGAGAACTGCTTGGATTTTCCATCCTGGAAGAAGGTGATTTTGTACAGACGCCGGTTCTGCCAGCTGTGGCACCTCAGCACGATGGGGTCCCCCTTCTGGAACACCAGGCGCTGGGTCTGGAGCAGCAGCCAGTCTGAAAGACACAAAGGGACCCTAGGACCCGGGAAGTCTTGACCCAACTCTGAGGCCATCCTTACCAGTGGGACATGCTGTGGGCGGAGAGAAGAGCTTGACACCTGGTGTCTCAGGGTAGCTCATTTTTTGGGAGCTCTGACTTCATGAGCCTCTTCTGGGCCTTGGGTTCCTCCTCTGTGAAGATGGACATAACAGTTCCACGCAGCTACAGCAGTTCCTGGCACATAGTAGGTGTTCAGGATAAGCTTGTCTTTTCTTTCCTGTCCTGGGAGAAGGCAGCTGCCACCCTGTCCTGCCCAACAGGCTCTTTTAGGAAGAGATCCTGGGGTGCAATCTGACCTAGGAGATGACATGTGAGGGGACACAGCAGAGACAAATCTTTCGGAAGAGAGGTCATGGACCTCCAAGAAGTATTAGCTTATTTGGTGTAATTTGGTAAATGTGGGGTTTTACTTCAGCAGAGTCTTTGTCTGAGGTCATTGGCCTGCTGTCTTTTTTCCCTCCCGATGCTCATCCTTTGAGGAAGACGAAATACTTAGTATGTTTGTTGTGTAGGGAATAAATCCTAAGGTAGAAATTTGTGCTCCTGACCTCAGCTCACATGCTCCTTTTCCCTAAAGCTGGAGGATGGAGCAGAGCCGGAGTCGGAAAGAGAGTTAGAGGAGAAGACGACGGCAGAATCAGAAGGGGGGCGCCCGGGTGCCTCACTGGGCGAAGCGTCTGCCTTCGGCTCAGGTCATGATCCTGGGGTCCTGGAATCGAGACCCCATGTTGGGTTCCTGCTCAGTGGGGAGCCTGCTTCTCCCTCTCCTTCGTGGCATCCTCCACCCCCAAGCTCATGCTCTCCCTCTCTCTCAAATAAATAAATAAAATCTTGGGAGGGGGGAAAGGAATTAGAAGGGAGTGAGGGCAGGGGGATGGGGTGCAGGAAGGACAAGGCCAACCAAGTCTCTGCACTGGCTGGGGACACAGCCACGGATGCAGGAGGAGATGGTCAGTACCAAGGGGGTGAGTGACAACACAGAGAAAAGTCAGCCACAGCTACAGAGGGAACTCGAGGGGTGGAGTGTGGCACCAGATCTTGTTCCTTGGGTGCCAAGAGCTGGAAAACCCCAGCCCTCCTGTCAGGGAGGCACATCTGCCTTCCACCCAAATCCCTGCCTTACCACACTGCACATTCCTCCTCTTGGAGGACGGAGACCCTGGCTGGGCACTACGTGCCGGGGATGAGGCTGAGCCATCCTGGTTCCCTAGACTGCCTCTCTCGAGAGATTGGATTAGGGCAGGTGGGGATGCTGAGAAGTGTAAAGCATTGAAAAAATAGAGCAGAACCCGGAGAAAACACCAATGTTGCCATGTAACACCAGCAACCAGTTCCCGCACTTCTCTTCCCTGCCAAGGGAATCCCCATCACAGAAGACCTACGCGGCTGGAGTGGTTTTTCTTCTGTGGAGTCTCTGCTGCTACTAGGTTACAACCTGGATAATGGGGAGTATTTGCCTTCGGCTGGCCTGTGCAAAGGGGGCAACTTAGTGCTCCTCGAGAACATTTGTCTTGGTGCAGATCTTAAAGGCAGGGGCAGGTCCCTGTCCATGGCACTCATGAGAAGTTCTTCAAGTCATCGAAGGGCCTTCCAACCCATGTGGGAACAAAACTCCTCCACAATCTCCCAGAGGCCTTGCGGAGAAGCGATAGTGCCCACATCTCCTTCACATGCCAGTGGCTACGTGGGGACACACTCAGTCTCGAGGGGGTGGGATGCCCTCACCTCCTTGCCTTCCTGCAGAGGCAGGGATACAGATGTCGGGCCTCAGGAGCCTCCCTCTGGGCCTGTCACTTCTGCTGCCTGGAGAGTGTGGGGGTGACAGGCCTGCTGTGTGCTTTTGAGGAAAATGTAGGCGTCTGGGGAGGGAAAGGGCCTCCATGAAGAGTGACGATGACAATATTCATTGTCATCGCATGGTGGCTCTTCTTATGGAGAAGCTACTTTTTTGCCAGAAGCTTTATAAAATCATTCATTTGTTTAACAAATATTTATTCTTTATTATTAATATTATTTCTTATTTATTAATAATTAATTATTAATAATTAATAATTTATTGTTGGCATTATTGTTTATTAAATAATAAATATTTATTATTTATTATTTCTAGCCCCTGCCCTTGTCAGGGGCTAGAAATGCAAACATAGTTAAAACACAGCTTCGAGGGGGCACCTGGATGGCTCAGTCAGCTAAGTGTCCAACTCTTGCTTTCGGCTCAGGTCATGAGCTTAGGGTTGTGAGATGGAGGCCTGTTTCGGGCTCTGTGCTGGGTGTGGAGCCTGCTTGGGATTCTCTCTCTCCCTCCCCCTCTGCCCTTCCCTCTCTCTCTAATGAAGAAAAAAAAAATCAACACAATTTTCAGGTCAAGTTGCATGGGGGCAGGGAGATACTGATTCCCATAAGGACCTGGGGAGGGAGGCATTAATACCCCCATGAGTAGACAAGGAATCAAATCCAAGGGCAGCTGAATCACCATGGCTAGTGGTGTCCAGGCCAAAGACCCAGTTGTGGTCTGTCTATGCTTTGTGATGGCTACAAAAATGGGTTTTTAGGCAGTCAGAATTTCCTTCTGCTTCTCTCATACCCTACGTGCTTGTCTGTGGCCTTGTAACCTTGCTCCGTCAGGACTGAGGCAAAATTGAGGACTGAGGAATCTCTTAGGACTGTCCACCGCCACCACACATACTAAACAAAGGGGGTGGATGAAAAGGGATGTGAATGGACAAAAACATCTTCCAACAACTCATAGCCCTGCTTCCCAGGAAACAGGGTACCCCCCTTCCCTAAAATCCTCTGCCATGTTAGCAGATTTCATCTCTCCTTATCCACCCAGTCCCTCCCTGGGCCCTTCCTTCACTGACCGGAAGTCACATCCAGATGCACAGGGTCACTGAGGCTGGTCTGGTCCGTCTGGCACCTGTACTCCCCACTGTCCTGTTTTTTGGCCTTAAAGCTGTAGGTGGACTTGACCAGGGTTGGGATGGAGCTCCCATTATGGAACCACTGGGTGACGTGGTCTGCAGCGGTGTGAGCCCCCTGGCACTTCAGGGTCACAGGATCCTCCTGGAGCACATTGACCCATGGGGGCTCGAGGTCCAGCACAGCCTTCGGGAGACCTGCTGAAGGGCAGAGAGAGGAGGAAGCAGGAGGAAAGGGGCCCCAAGAGCTGAAGCGGCCCCTGAATTTCAGACAGTGAAGCGTCCCTGGTCCTTCTGAGGACATCAAGAGTGGAACCCAGCCCGGTACTGTTGTGTAACTGTAGGTAATTCCTCTTACTCATGCGTCCCACCACAGGGGCCTACAGGAAGCCAGGTCCATTCAGGGAGCTTGACCGTTCCTCAGGAAGAGAGGGCAAGGTAAGAGAAAGGAAGAAGGGGCAAAGGAAACAGGAGAAATATATGTATACCTCAACAGGGGTCACCTGAGGCAGTTTTTTCTTTCCTTTTTTCTTCCTTCCCTCCCTGCCTCCTTCCACCTTTCCTCCCTCCCTCCCTCCCTCTTTCCTTCCCTCCCTCCTTATCCCTTCCTTCATTTCTTCCTTCCTTCCTTCCTTCCTTCCTCCCTCCCTCCCTTCCTTCCTCTGTTTCTCTCTCATACACACACACACAGACACACACACATGCACACAAGTGCGTGCATGTGCACATACACACATACTACACACACATACCTTTCTGGAACTCACCTTCCCCTATAAGCAGAGACATTTTGAATATTAGATAAACTCTCTCCAGAGCCAGATGAAGGCATCTGGTGGAGGTATCCAGCATGAGTCAGACATCAGGTTTCTCTTCTGACCTGGTGTCAATCTTTGCCCCTTAGAATAGACCTATCCTCACACCCAAGTACAGAGGAGTCTCTGTGTCCTCAGAAGGATAAAGAAAGAGAAAGGCTGGAGGGCCAGTCTAGGAAGCCCTGGGTTCAGGGCCCCAGGGAGAACCGTACCCCACCCTCCCTGGAATTCCTGGGAGGCAGGGAGTTTATTGGCACAGAGAAAGAAGTGTCCAGCAGAGTTTACAACACCAAGCTGCAATCTGGGGCATCTCCTCCTACTTCTTTGCAGGCCTTGAAGCCCTCAGATACATGCAAAGTGGAGGATTTATCAACACGGGAGATAACCTTGGCAGATGATGGGATTTTGTGTGCAACTGAGACTAAAAATATCTGGGGTCATGATTTTACTGAAAGGACAAGCTATTTTCTGTGACAATATCTATGACGTCTCACCCTAACAGAACCAGATGGATTCAAGCACCGTCACTGCCTATCCTGGGCTCCCTGGGAGGAGGGGAAAGAGAAAGAGGAGAGGGAGGGGCAGGGCATCTGCTTCCTGGCCCCACCCAGGTACTAGGTTACTGGTGCATTCAGGGCACCTCCAAGTGGGTGCTGGGAGCAGAGGGAGAGTGTGGCTGGGGGAGGGAAAAGATGTGGGTGGAGTCCTTACCAGGTGTCCCAGCAACTGGAGCTGTAAGAGAGAAAGTGAAGATCAGTCCAGAGTTTAGATCTGATGATTCATCATTACAAGAATCACTTCCAAAAAAAAATATCCGCTCCATGCAAATCCCCTTAACTCCCTTGCCCTTCTTTGTCTTTTGTTAAATTCAGCTATACTGTCCATGCCTTTACTTGTTCAGCTGTGGATCACTAAAATGATCACACAAGCAGATGGATCAGTATCTCTATAAATGTGTGGTCACCATATTCAAAAGGACATTGAACTGCCATTCTGACACATTTTTCTAGTAAATTTGCTCTGCTGTTCTCAGCAGTGACACTCATCTTTTCCTCGCTCCCAAAACTTTCCTGTCTTCTGCCTCCAATCCCTTCTTGCTTAAAGTGGCTGCCTTCCTTCATTCTTCACAGAAAACAAAAGCAGTTGGGCAGGAAATCTCACACCTTCACTCAATTCAAATGTCTAACCTCTCTGCCCTTCTGCCCAACTTCCTTTCTTGCTGTTCCCTAGGAAAGTCTCCCTCCTCCTCTCCAAGATCAATCTCTACCCTGGTTCAAATCCCTGTCACCCTCACAAAGATTTCCCTTTCTCTGTTATCCCCATGCTCTTCTGCATCACCGATTTCTCCTCAGCTGGTTCTTTCCCATTAACATAAGCATATTCCAGATCTTTCATTAAAAAAAAAGAAAAGCTTCTCACTTGATCCCACATATAATTCCAAAATTATTTCTCTGCTCCCTTTCATAGCCAGATTTCTCAGGTTTGTTTTCTTTTTTTTCTACATGACTGCGCTCATTTCTACTCATTGAGCTCCCATAACACCAACCCTCTAAATTCTTCACACTTGCGGCTCTTGTGTATGCAGATCCCTCCTCTAGACCAGTTTTCTTTATCTCTTCAAATGGCTAGATCCTTGCCTTGCTCAAAGTCCCAGCTCAAGTGTCACCTCCTCAGAAAAAGCTTTCCTTATCATCCTGTTTATTATCTTCTCTTCTTCCCCACAAAGACTGTTCTTATCACAGTATCCTGTTTACATCTTCGTGGCCCTTTCCAACTTATATTTATGCCTATTTATCCATTTATTTGTTGTTTACATCTTCCAGGAGAATGGAAGGTCAAAGAGGGCAGCAGCCATATCAATTTTATTTGCCAGTGCTCTGGAAATCACTTATCGAATGAGTCTAGGTGGGAGAGAAAAGGGGCCACAGTTGTAGGGGCCACGTGAAGAATGTATGCACATGAGGGAAAAATGTTCTTAAGATTTTACTTATTTGTTTGAGAGAGAAAGAGTGAGAGAACTTGAGCTGGGTAGGGGGCAGAGGAAGAGGCAGAAGCAGACTCTCTGCTGAGAAGAGAGTCTCACTTGATCCTGGAACTCCAGGATCATGACCTGGGACGAAGGCAGATGCTTCACCGACTGAGCCACCCAGGTGCCCCCACATGAGAAATTTAAGAGGCACTCTTGGGGGAAGCTGGCCCTTGATGAGAGTGAGAGTAATGTGAGTGGGTGGCTAGGGAAAAGCTTACGCATGCTCACACAAATATAAATGTCAGGAAGAGGAGTACATCTGTAAGGGGAAGATAAGTTGAGTTAGAATATAGTTTGTTTCTGAGCCGGTATATCAGTGGGAGGGTGTCCAACCAGCAGGTAGAAACACAAAACTGTAGTTGTTGCTACAACAAAAAAAGCAAAAAAGACGGGTTTGGAAGTTGTTGACACAGAAGTGATAGCTGAAAACCAGAGTGTGTCAGATCGGCAAGACGGATAAGTGTAGAAAGAGGTAGAAGGAGGGGAAGGGGAGCAACAAGAAAGAGAGGAGAAGAGTGGAGAGAAGTCATCAGCCATTTATTCATTCCACACTCAACCAACAGTCATGAAAACACACTCAATAGAGTCATTGTAAGGCAGAAAAAGACCTTGTGCTTTAGGGTCAGGAAGGTCGTCTGTCTTGTTCATTGGTAAATCTCCAAGTTCTAGAACAGGGCCTGTTTATGCATTTATTTAAAGTTTAAACAAGGCAGTTTGTGGAATCTGTAGAAAGCAGGAAATGCAGTGTCGACATTGCCTGGCTGTAGAGGAAGATCCACTTGGGGCAATGGGAATGTCGTGAAGAGGGGGGAATGGGGGCCTTAGTTAGTATGCAATGGAGCAGCCCTGGAGGCATTTAAGTGTGGTGACTCGGCTGCACTTGAAGACGTCATGGCCTCGGTGTGCAGCACAGATTCAGAGGAGGGGAGACAGGAGCAGTCGAGATGGGGTCAGAGGTGTTGTCAAAGCTGGGTTATTGAGGGATGAAGTCAAATGCTCTACCCCTGAGCTATACCCCCTGGTTATTGAGGGATGAAGACCTAAAGATAGTGCTCCAAATAAGAATGGGGAAAATGGAGCAAATCCTGAGTGACTTAACGAAAGGGCAAGTAGAAGAAAAGATCAAGTTTTGCCCAGGAGTCTTGCCCAGGCGACTGGCACATTGGTAGCTGAGATGAACAAGCATATCACCTCTCAAGGCCTGAGCTTCCTTTCCTTCATGTGAAAAATGACATAGTCTAATGCTCCTTTCACAATGTTATTCAACTTCAGTCCATTTTATCCTGCTCATGAAGGAATACTCTCTCCTCATCTCCACTTCTTATCTCAGTATCACTTAGCAGTGAGGGTCGAACTCTCCCAGAGATGACCAGATTTTACTATCAGTCATAGCACCTAACTCGAGAGTGGCCCCATGTCTTCCTCTGGGGCCATCGTAAGGTGTATTTGAGGGTGGACAGTCTAGGAATTGAGCTTGGAGAGATAATCCTGGCAATAAGGCTCCTCTAGCTGGCCTCCTTAGACTCCCTCCCACCCAGCACCAACAGTCCCTGGCCTCCATCTTGACTTAGGACCCTGACTTTCCCCCTGATCACAGCCAGGACCTTTCCCCACGTGTGTGTACAAGGAAGTATGCCTGATCTCTCTGGTCCTACAATTGACCATTCCAGAATTTCCCAGGTTGTGTGTTCTCTCAACCCCTGCTCCCTGGATCACCTGGACCCTCTTTGCTTCTCTCCAGGAAAATCTAACACATAAAGAGAATAAGCTTCTGTTGCTTAATAGAGAAACGATTCCTTCCACCTCCATCCCAAGTGTCCTATTGCTTCCTCCCCACCCTTTATCGAAGACTGCATTCGTCCTTCCACCTAAGACTTGGTCCCTGTGAAACACAAATTTCTAAGGAAGGAAAACACCCTGGCCACTCATTAGTGACTCAAGTCTGGGTCACTAGACTTTCCCCAGAGCAGGTTCAGATGTAGGTGGTGGCAGAACATCAGGCACCTGCCTGCCTGGTGACACTGGGCAAAAGACACTAAAAAACTACAACAAAAACTCTTCCAGTTTTATCATTTGCCAAGGCCAGTAGGTCTGTCAGAGTTTGGTCTTCCTCAGCCTGCTTCACCCTCCTCATTTTCCTGAACAGATCCCATGCTACCCCTCATCCTCGCCAAAGCTCAGCCCAACCTAGGGAAGCAGCAGCTGAGTTAGAAAAGTGCACCTGCCTCTGTCCCTCATGAGGACACAGACTCACCCAGAAATAGCAGAGCTGTCCACAGCAGCATGTCACCCAAAGGATGGCAGGGCACGCAATTGGTCCAGTCACTAGCAGCAGCAGGGATGGGGAGGAATGAGGGAATCCACATCAGCTGTGGCTCACGTTGGCTCCAGCAGCACCAGGGTGGCAGGCAGAGGCTTCTCTTGAGACTTGACAGATTGTACCCAAGAGGACGGACAAATTCTGAAGTCCAAAAGAGGAAGTGAAAAGAAATGTTGTTTTATCATAGGCTCCTCCCCTTCCACCCTTTTTCCTCTTCACTGTTCCCTCCCAGAAGATTCAGAGCTTCCTAGAACGGGTCTGGCTCAGCCCAATTCCAAATTCATGGAAATTTTAGAAACTGGGAAACAACTTCCTCTTCTTTTGGGACACAGCTAGGCTCAACCTCTGGGAGTAGGAGGGGATTCAAATTCAGCTCAAAACTTCCTACCTGTTCCTATCTCTTTAGAAAAGGCAACGGAGCAGAAGGTACAGCCAGTTTTCTCTGACTTCTAGCTCCATTTGGAGGCCCAGATGCTCCTGAAACTGGTGATGATGGGCTTGAGGCCACCCACCATCATTTGGTTTTCTTTGTTATCATAATCTCTGACTTACTCCTGGATTGTGGAGCAAGAACAAGGATGTGTGTCTGGGTGGCACTAGGATGGTTATGGTCATCCTCTTATTCCAGCATTCATTCTTTTTTTTTTTTTTAAGATTTATTTATTTATTTGAGAGAGAGCACACTCATGCATGTGAGTGTGCAAGGTGGGGGAGGGCAGAGGGAGGGGGATGACGAAGACTCCCCACTGAGCACAAAGCCAGACATGAGGCTTCATGTCAAGACCCTGAGATCATGACATGAACCGAAATCAAGAGTTGGACGTCCAAATGACTGAGCCACCCAAGCACCTCTCACATTCATTCTTTTGCTTGTTCCTTCAACAGACAATCTTCTGAGTACCAACCTGTGCCCTGGTTCTTTATCTTTACCATCTTCAATCCCATCACTGTTCCTATCACTATGGCATGGTGAAGGAACATGGGCTTTGGGGCTATATAAATCTAGTTTTGAACACCAGCTCAGATTGCTTGTCTAGGAAGATAAGTAAGCCTACTTTTCAAGCAGGATTTCTCAGCCTCAGTACTTTTGACATTTTGGGTCAAGTAGTTCTCATTGTGAGGAACTATCCTGTACATTGTAGAATGATTAGGAACATCTCTGGCCCCACCCACTAGATGCCAGTTGCACCCCTAGTTGTGAAAATAAAAATGTCTCTAGACATGGACAAATGTCCTCTCAAAGGCAAAATTGCCCCACGTTGAGAATCATTGCACTCAAGGTCTTTGGAAAAGAAAAGAAAATTCAAGTACTAGCAAAATGCCTGGTGCATCATGCATATCCAATGAAGGCTAGTTTCCTTTTCCTGCTTTCTGTCATCATCTTCATCACTGTTTGTTCACCCTCAACATCTCCAGAACATAAATTGCTCTTCTTGGGGCCCCTTCCTGGGGCCTCTTTCCCAAATACCCTCACAGGAAGCAAGCTGCAAGACTCAAGGAACTAACACTGTAAAATCTCTTCTCAGATCCATAATCTTCAGAAATCCTCAGCTACAGGCTTTTACTACTGGCCCCATTCAGTGCTCCTACCCCAATCTACTTCCAGCTCTTATCTGATTTTTTAAAAAATATATTTATTTATTTACTTGAGAGAGAGAGAGAGAGAGAGAGAGGGAGAGCATGAGAGGGGGTAGGGTCAGAGGGAGAAGCAGACTCCCTGCGAGCGGAAGCCCTATGTGGGACTCGATCCCAGGACTCCAGGATCGTGACCTGAGCCGAAGGTAGTCGCCCAACCAACTGAGCCACCCAGGTGTCCTCTTATCTGATTTTTAGGTGAATTTCTTTACCAGTGACAAGACTCCAATGATCTGACATCAATCCTTCAAAAATATCATTAGAAACTGATAAAGTTAACTTGTATATTAAGACCCACAAAATGGAAGCCCCACTGCCAGTGGCCTGGCCCATGACACAAAATCTAAACCTAAGTCAGCTTGCGCTTACAGGAAACACCTGTCAAGGAAACCTTACAGACACCAATCACAATCTTCCAACTCAGCTTTAGCTAGCTTACCTTATCCTAGAAAATAGGAACTGCTGACCTCATAGGAAAATCCCCAAACTTCTAGCCAATCAAGCCATTTTCTAGTTGCCTCTTCTATTGCCCTATAAAACTCACTTTTCCTGGGACACCTGGGTAACTCAGCTGTTACAGTGATGTACACTGTAAAGCACTGCACAGTCCTCAACCCAGTGGTATATCCCTTGTAGTTACTAATTTGGTTCTGTGAGACGTGAGGCTTAACTAAGGAAATAGCATCCTCAGTTTTCAAAGAATCAAGCATGTCACCCTCCAGCATATCTGCTTAGTTGATGTCTAAGAACCACGGTCCTGGAAGCTGTAGGCATCTATAAAAATGGCAAAATCTTACTAAGACAAGCTAGAATTACAATGGCTTTTATGGGAAAGATTCTAGTTTGACAAGATCATTCATTTAAGAAGTGCACTTGAAAGTAAGATTTCCAACTCAAACAAACATTATGGGCTATTTTAATTGGTATGCAGAAGCTTCCAAAAGTCTTCAAGGTTCCAAAATTTATTTATTTATTTGAGAGAGAGAACATGAGAAGGGGGGATCAGAGGGAGAAGCAGACTCCCTGCTGAGCAGGGAGCCTGATGTGGACTGGATCCTGGAACTCCAGGATCATGACCTGAGCTGAAGGCAGTAATTTAACCAACTGAGCCACCCGGGCACCCTTGAAAGGTTTTTTAAAATAGCTCTATGGCCAGAAGTTGACCAAATTGGAAGGTGATATTCAGAGCCCAATAGAAACTTTTTTTTAGGTCTTCTCTCCTGAGCTAAATAAAACTATATACTCAGAGGAGAAGAAAACATTCCAAAGAGAAAGAGCCATAAATTTAGAACATGGATTCTTTTGATTTCTAAATTAGTTGAAGATATTTTCTCTGATATAAAGAAACCAACTGAAGAAAATGTAGTTGGCTGAGTGGGTCAACCTTTCAATGTCATTCAGGCTGCAACCCAGCTCTCTGAGGAATCAAAAACAGCTGTTTTTGTCTTATGAGTTGACTTTTTACAAGAATAAAAAAAAAAGAAGAAGAAAGGATATTTGTAAATTAGGCAAATGAAGAATCTTTAAAGTTTTCACAAATATTAATAAAAAGTTTAAGCTATCTGAGCAGTTAACTTTAACTTATTCAATCTATCAGAAAAAGAATGTGGATCCATGTGTTTCTTAAATTCCACATATGAGTGAAATCATA
>RCUC01104916.1:0-20865 GCA_003697995.1 Taxidea taxus jeffersonii
CCCCCCCAGCCCCATGGCCTGGACACTCTCTGAAGGTAGTGAGCCTGGGCAATCATAGTGATGGTCTTATGTATTTCCCATCTCAAAAGGATCACTCTGCTGCGATGCTTGGTGTGCCATGACCTGTAAACGGTTGTTTCATATATTTTGTCTGGTTTTTGGTTGTTTTTGGTGGGAGGGTAAGTCCTATCCCTGTTACTTCCTCTTGGCTGGAAGCCGGTCCCTTTGGATTTTGGAGACCAGTATTATGATGCTTATGCCACCTGTGGCAACCTCAGTAGGAGCATCCCACTGGAGGCCCTGAGGCATGAGGAACAAACAGAGGCTCAATTTCTCAGGTTGCTATTCTTCTCAGCAATGGTTTGGCTTTGCCCTGGCCCTGATAGGCAAATCTCCTGACCCCTGGACTGCACATGAGTTTGCAGCTAAAGCTACTCGTCATGTGAGCCAAGCCATCAATTTAAGCACGCCCAGCAGCACCCCGTAATCAAGGACAAATGCTCTCCCTGGAACTTGGCCATGAAGATCGCAATGGCTCATGCAAGTTCTAGTAACAAGTCACTCAGCCTCCCCATTGTGCCCACTCCTGGGGCTCTGCCACATCTTCCTCCAAGTACCTCTATAGATCCATGGAAAGTTGGACAAGGAGGAGAATGATCAAGACTGCTTTGCAAAACTCTTCACAATGTACTGATATCCACCCAAGGTAAACTATCTTAGTGGTACAGCTCTTCAGAAGTGCCCTTGAAATGGATAGAGGACAGATATCCTCCTGATGGGAGCACTTTGAGTAGTGCAACTTGTTGACTACTTTGCTTGGAAGGAAAGAGGGCCTGAGGTAAGGTTCTCACTAACTCATGTGCTTTGCTAATGGTTGGCCAGGTGGTCAAGAACTTGAAAGGGGTCAGATTCAAGAACTGGTGACCAGCAAATTAGGAAACGATATGCAGATGGCCTCTTGGACTGGGCACAGAAATTGAGGATATTTGTGTTCCGTTGGATATTTACCAAGCTCCCATTGGTAATCGGGCAGACAAGAAAGTCCACTGTGGCTGTCACCATTTTCCCTCAGCAACCCCAGGGTTTGCTCAGTGGGCTTCTGAGCCAAGTGGCCACGGCGTCAAGTTGAGGGCTTGGCAAAGGCTTCCCCAGAGAGTCTCACCAAGGCTAACCTGCCATTGTTAAATGCCCACCATTCCAAAAGCAGAAATCCGCCCTGGGCTCCTGACTTGGCACAATAACCTATGGGGGCCATTCAGCTGCTTCTGCCCAGGTAGGCTGCCTTGGGCGGATCATCAAGAAGGTTCAGAGACAGACTGGGAGGTGGTGCATGGGCCAGGGGTGAGCTCACACGAGGGCTACAGAGGTGAGCAAGCAGCCAAGTCCTGAAACATTTATGCTTTGCACAGAGTTCAGTGATTTCGTGGAGTGTGTGTGTGTGCGTGTGTGTGTGTGTCTGGTGCATGCCCATATCTCATCTTTCTGATCAGCTGGGGAGGGCTTTCAGGCAAGGGATGATTAAAGAGATCTCAGAGGGAAGGAAAAGTGGGGCAGTCTCTCATCCCCTTGTTTATTCAGGAGCGAGCATAGGTTCTCCTACAAAATAGTTTCATTTGTTGAGTGAGAAGAAAGAACAGGAGACAAAATGAACAAATCTGTGTACCTTCGGGTTAGAGGTCATCTCTGAGCCAGCACTGTCCCCCGCCATTCCGAGACTGTCTTTGTTGACCTCCCCCAGCTGGCAGCCCCTGGTGTCTGCTCGCTGTTTGATATAATGATTGCTCTAGCTTCGACTGATCTAGTGCTTCCGTACCCTCGTGAGGAACTCTGTAGGCATTAACCTCATAGAAACCTTAGAACCCGAGAAGGTAATTATGCATACATACCGGCGAAGCAACAGTTTTAGGTAACTTCGTCAAAGTGACCCAATTGAGATCACTTTGAGGAATTGAAGCCTGATGGATCTGACATGGTGGCTTGCGTTCATAAAGCCTCCTCTGTACCGGTGGGATACGCACGGTGACGGAGGTCTCACCACCTCACAAGAGCACACCTGCTCTGGCTGTGGAAGCAGATATAAGCAATCTCTTGTGCTCGGGTTACATGTCACTTAGCCAGCTTTGGCTGTTAGAAAATTTCCTTATGTCGAGTTGAAGCCTACCTCCCTGTAATTAGTTCTGAGCGTCCTCTGTGGACTCCTGAGAACCATGCTCCTCCCTCCTTCCCACGATGTTCCTACCTCCAGGTGCAGATGCTGTTAGCCTGGGGCGCTTAGGCCGAGCAAGGTGAGGTCTGCCCGGTGCGGAGACTTTCCAGACCATTGCCTCCTGTCTAGACACTCTATGGTTATTAATGCCATTTCACTTCACATTAGCTTTTTTTGGCAAGAGAAATTCTTCCCCTGCTCTGGGCTGCTTAGCTGAATGACTATGGAACTTAGCTCAAAGCAGGAAATAACAGGAGAGGGCAGGAACGAAAAGTTCCCCTGGGTCTGGTCTGAGTCACCTGTGATTCTAGTCTCTGGATCTAAGTGCGGGGCAGGGAGAGAGGGAGGGGAGCCCGCTCGTGAGCTGGAGTGCTGCTCCTGGCTTGTGGGGTGACACTTGGAACAGTGTCTTCTGCAGCAGAGCTGCACGCTGTGCATGTGTGTGCGTGTGTGCGTGTGTGTGTACACATGCATATATGTGCGTGTGATGTAGCCGAATCATTTAGAAAACAACTGTTGAGCCCTTGCCTCAGCCTCTTCTACCTGAGCCTTTCCATTCTTACCTTGGATGCAACTGAGTCTCATTTCACTGGAAAAAGCATCTTCCAGACTGAGCTGAGCTCTGCACATGAGATCACCTCCAGATTATTCCCCTGTACCCCCGGGCCGCAGTGCAAAGAGGGGAGTTAGGGGGCTACACTGGGGCGGGAGCCAGGAGGTCCAGAAGCCCAGTTCTGGCCTCCCGTCCGAGGCCGGAAGGAGTGGGCACGTTCCACCTGGGCCCAGGCAGAGTCCTCTGGGACCTGGGCACGTGGGGAGGTGGTGGTTTTCCGTAGATGTGTTCCTTGCGTGCAACTCCAGCTAAATGCCTTGGATTTCCTCCTCGTTAGGACGTAACGTGGCACCTGACGCCCAGAAGGGAATGAGCATGGGAGCTCCAGGTCACTAACAGACTCTTCCAACTCCTGCAATCGGTAAGAGCAGGGAACTAAATGCACCCAGGGGCAAAGAGGACGGGCGCGTGGGGCTCTGCTCTCTCCTGCTGGCCTACGGTACGGCTGCTGCGAGAGGGCAGGCGTCTTGGGCTTCCATCCCAATATTGCTGTCAGCTAGCTGTGTGACAAAGGGCTGCGTCTCACCCACCTGCCACATGAGGGGATGGCTCGGGGACAGATGGACTCTGGTTTGAACCCTAGACCTGATCTTGGGTAAGTCACATAATCTTTCTGGATCTTTGTCTATAAAACGAGGTTAAAACTCTTCACCTCCTGGGATTTCTGGGAGGAGCAGAGAGAATGTGCACAAAACCCCTGTCTCACCAGGACGCTTGGTGAAGAATTGTAGGGAGTCCTTGCCGTCGCTCCTGCCATCACGGGGCAAACGTTGTGGGAGTAACAGGGCTAATGGCAATGAAAGCTCTTTGGGGTCCTGCGTGCTGTTATGAGTCAGCACGATAACAACAGCAGTATTTACATAAAAGTCCCCAGTCGTCTGTGTTCCCAGAATGAACAGCTCTGGGGGTCCCTGGGGAGAGTACCAGCCCTTTGGGACAGACCCCCTTCTGCATGCCTCTCCCCCAGATCATTGCTCTTCCCTTACAAACGTTCCCAATTCCAGGAACTGCCGTTTACCAGTTACATGAAAAAGATTCAGGATGCTGTAGGGGACATTTTTGTTGTGCTAAGGTCTCTCCATTCCACAGGGAATGGCCAATTACAGCCCGGCTCGGAGAGATGCATCACCGTCACACCTGGCTCCTAGGGCCCCCCCGGCCAGGCTGGCTCCCCAGGCAATAGGCCACAGATCCCAGCTGTCTCCTAGCCATGGCAGGAGGGCCAAAGGGGGAAGAACACGATCACTGGGCAGAAACTGGGAGACTAGGGAGGCCTTGAAGAAACCATAAACTCTTCATTCCTCAGTGTCACAGGGCAGGGGACAGCTAGATAAAGTCAAAGACATCAACAGTCCACGACTTTGGGTAAGATTCCAAAGGAATCCAGCATGAGCGTTTCATTGCTTGGTGTCCGCCTTTCTGCCTACCCTCGTTTCCCATAATTTTGGGGAGGCACCGAAGGCCAGAAGACAAGAAAGCAGTTGAAAGATCTGGCTAATTTTAAACTTGACATTAGTGGTTGCACGTTAGAACACTTTACGTGGGTGGAGGGAGGATGGAAGCCGGCCAGCTCCCCCCAACCCCCCAAGCTCTCCACCCCTGCTCCTCCCGTGTCTCATCAGCCTCACGATTCAGGCCTGCATGCGTTTACTCACACATTCATTCACTCATCAAAAACTTGTAATGAACATCTACACCGAGCCAGGCCATGTTCGAGGTGCCAGGGATAAAAAGTGAACAAGACTGCTCTGTTCCCAGAACCTAGTGTTTTCAGAACACGAGCAAGTCACCAGGGAGTACACCCAGCGTGCGAAGCTTCTCATGATCCCCATGATAATGCCGAGAAGAGGTTCCGACTCACGGGGGAGGCCGTGGAAGGCTTCCTGGAGGGAGTGACATCTAAGCTAAGACCCTAAGGTTGAACAGAACCAGCTAGATGACGAGAGGAGGGACGGTGCTGTGGGGAGCATGTTCCAAGTCGAGAGAACACTGTAAGCAATGTCCCAAGATAGACAGCGAGCGTGGTATGTTCTAGCAATGGAAACTCCTCCGTGTGTCTGGATCTCAGACAAGGAGGGAGTGACACAGCAGATGTGCCACCTCAGGTAGGCGGGGCTGGGCTGTGAAGTGCCGTGTTGACGTGTCCAGAAGTTTCGTCTGAGGGTTGTGGGGAGCTACGACACATTCGAAGCAGGGAAGGAACCGGATCAGATCTGAATTTTAGAAGGAGCCTTTTGGCTGCTGATTCGCTGCCACACACCAGAAGGGAGGCCGGGAGGCCAGGTTGGAGACTGTCACAATGGTGCAGGGGAGAGCTGACAGGGGCCTGGACTTCCACACCTGTGTCCTCAGCCAGCCTCTCCTGCGTTCATCCCCTTGCCCTGGGCTCTGACCACAGGCCCCAGGCAGCCAGCTGGGGATGGAGCAGCAGTCCTGTTCTTACCCCAAATCTTTCTCATCGTGGAGTGCTCCTGCAACGGGAGCGATTATAGGAGCACCATTGTTCTGGGGAGTTTGCTTGACTCACTGCCTCACAGGTTCTTGTTTTCTTTGTTCCTCACAGGTCTGCTAGAGCACAGGGCTCATCAGGGCCCAGGTCACGGCCACGGGACTGCCCCAGATGTGGACAGAGAAGTGGGCTCGGAGGAGAAGGACAGGGACAATGACACCAGTCATTCGGCCTGAGGTTCTCATTTCAAGTCAAGAGGTGCTGGGGAGCCCATTGTTCTCAGGGACCTCTGACAAACAAAGCAGGTGGAGACACGAGAGCCCTTGTGCTCTGTGGGTGGGAAGGTAAAATGGTGCGGGAATGGAAAACGTGATGGCGGTTCATCAAACATTAAACATAGAATGACTACATGATCCCGCAATTTCAACTCTGGGTTGAGACCCCAGAGAAGGGGAAGCAGGGTCTCAGAAAGCTGTTTGCACACACATGTTCCCAGCAGCCTTGTGCACAAGAGCTAACAGCTGGAAGCATGGCAGGCGCCCATCCGTGGAGAAAGGTGTAAGCAAAACATGGTCTCTATATCCAAGGAAATACTCAGTGTTATAAAGGAAAGAAATCCAGACACTTGCTACACAGCATGGATGAACCTTGAAGACTTTATGCTCAGAGAAATCAGCCAATCACAAAAAGACTGCATGATTCCACTTACTGGAAGTCAAGGTCACAGAAACAAAGTAGCATGGTGGTTACCCGGGGCTGGGGGAGGGGCCAGCGGGGACTGACTTAATAGATAATAGTTTCTGGTTTGGGAGATGAAAACTTCCGGGTCCTGCTTGCACAACTGTGTGAGTACCCTTAACGCTTCCGAGCTGCACGATTAGAAACGGTTATGATAGTAAGTTTTAGGTCATGTGTTTTTATTTTATTTATTTATTTAAAAAAAAAGATTTTATTTATTTATTTGACAGAGATCACCAGTAGGCAGAGAGGCAGGCGGGGAGGGGGGGGGAAGCAGGCTCCCTGCTGAGCAGAAAGCCCGAAGTGGGGCTCCATCCCAGGACCCTGGGATCATGACCTGAGCCGAAGGCAGAGGCTTACCCCACTGAGCCACCCAGGTGCCCCAGGTCATGTGTTTTTAAACCACAACTAAAAATTAAAATAAAGAAATCATATCATTTACATAAAATTTTTTTTAAAAAGCCAAGCAGGGGCGAGGGTGGGCAGTGGGGGTGTTAGCAGCAATCTCTTTCTGAGAGCAGAGGGAAGTGAGAGGTCAACCCAGATTCTGACTCCCTTCCCCTGGGCTGCCCCAGGTAAGGGCATTAGGTCCTCAGGCTTCCCCTTGTCCTCACTGGGGCTGAGGAGGAGGAGGAGGAAGAGAGGCAGCTGAGCCCTCAGTTGGTGCCCCTATGGCCAAGGGTCACAGCTGCCAATTCCTCGACTGCGTCCCTTCCCCACATACACTCTCTCTGTCTGACTTACCACTCACTTCCCCCTCTGTATTAATCAGAGCCCGCTTCTTCTCTGCAGAAGTGATGGGCAGGCTGAAAGGTGGGAAACACGATATTGCTTTTGGTCCCACACTCCTCTGGGGTGTCTCTCCCTCCCTATCTCTCTCATTTGGTTTCTCTCCAGAAAGCTCGCTGAGGTCCGGCTGGAGCTGGGGGATGGCTGGGATGACAGGCTCGCAGCCCCTTCAATCTATCTGGGGAAGAGTCAGCGCGGAGGGAAGGCTGCCGTGGATTTCCTTTTTGCTCATGTGCGACGTTGCCCTTCCTCACGCCCCCTCTGGCTATAGCAGCTGGATCCGACCGATGAGGGTCCCAGCATGGGCCTGCTGGCAGCGCACCCCGACAGGCTGGGCCTCGGGCACCCAGCGGCTTGCGTGGTTTCTTAGATGCTCCCTTCTGTGCCACCTCAGGGGTTGCTCCAGCTCCAAGCCCTGCTCTGCCATTTGGCCTGACCCATCGTATGCCTGTGTCGGGGGTCCTGACCACACACACACTGTGGCTGAGTTCCTCTGTGTGTCGGGTACTCGGGTTCCCTAAGCTTTGCGGCTTCTCTCCACCCTGATGCAGTGAGAGTCTGCTGAGGGGTCGGCAAGGAGGAGGAGAGTTGGTGTCTTTATTAAAAACAGGGCAGGGGCACCTGGGAGGCTCAGTGGGTTAAGTCTCTGCCTTTGGCTCAGGTCATGATCTCAGGGAACTGGGATCCAGCCCCCAATCGGGCTCTCTGCTCAGCGGGGAGCCTGCTTCCCCCTCTTCGTCTACCTGTCTCTCTGCCTACTTGTGATCTTTCTCTCTCTGTCAAATAAATAAATAAAATCTTAAAAAAAAAAAATAAATAAAACCAGGGCACATCCCCACTGGCCTCACTAGTCTTGGCTGGTTCTCCTCTTCCGAGCTTTTCATCTGTGTTCCCCTCCTGGATACTTGCGTGGTGCGTTGTCTCCTCCATCTAACCCTGGATCGCCGCCATCTTGTACCACCGGCCTAGTACAGAAATGCTTTCATTGGGTGAGACTCGACTCCCTAATCACAAGGTAGACTCCCGAGGGGAAAGCCTCTTCATTTCTTCTTGGGCTTTGAAGCGGGATCTTAATACAACTTTTGTTTTGTAAAAACTGTAGCCCTTCCTCTGTTTCCTATGGGCCTCTCCCGACTTTTTCTCTCCATCTCATTGACTTCTGAGGGAGCTGGTGTGTCATGACCCTTGTTGACTTTCTTGTCTCCAGTTATTTATTGACACCCCCCTCCCCGCCCCGAGTCTTATTTTCTCCGTGGCTCTGTTGGTGGTTGAAACACTGCTCGAACATTGGGGGCCGAGATGTGCCATTTCACTTGGCAGTGGTTTTTCCATTGGATCTGCTTGTGAGGTGACGACCACACACCATCAGCAGGGACTGACGAAGACCTCTGGGCTTGGGCAGGCTGCAGCTGAGGTCAAATGGGAAGGAACACAGGAGGGGAGGTCACCGTTCGAGTGTGGTCGGTTCCTCCCTGAGTGCTCCATCTTGCCCTTCTGATGCTTGGAGGGTGGTGTCGGCTGCGCTCCCTTTGCAGGGTCCCAGTGGCTCCCACCACTGAGGGACCCGCCCCCCCCCCCTGCCCCGAGCTGTGGTTCTGTCACGTAGGCTGAGCTGCTCTGGAAGTTCAGAGCTAATGAGTAGGAATCACAGGACCAGGCTTTTGGTTCAGTCTAAGAAAGAAATTTGAAACAAATAGAGTTGCTAAACCGGACAGGCTGCCTTATGAGACTCGAGCTCTGTCACTTCTGGTTTTTAAGATGCGATGAGATGATGGGGCAGCTGTAGAGAGAAGGTCTACGGTAGGAGACGGATGGGCCTGGAAGACTCTTCCAGATCCGAGAGAGTTGATTAGTCTCTATCATGGTGTGAACCCCTGAGGACAGGGCTGGCTTTATTCAACCCCGCATCCCCCCAGGCACACCTAAATACGGCCATTGCCCCTTGGGTGATGACTGAGTGAATGCCTGCCTAGGCTCACTGAATGCAGGAACCAGTGCTCATCCTCCCAATGGGCCTTCGCACCCGGCCACACAAGAAGACAAAGGCAAGGTTATTTCCCCATGGTTCTTCCTGAAGAAGCCAGGAGTGGGTGATTGGAGCCCTGGGGAGAGAGGAGAGGTCCTGAAAAGAGGGGCAGCTGGCTCAGTCATAAAGGTGGTTTTGAATGTATTGAGCTCCTATACAGTGACTCTCAACCTTGACTCTACATTTAAGTCACCTGGGGAGCTTTAAAGAGAAGTAGTAATGGCTGTATCTGGTCCCTAGAGACTCAGGTTTAATTGGTCTGCGGAGTTGGGCATCAGTTTTTAAAGCTCCCCCGGTGGTCCTAATGCACAGCCAAGGCTGAGAATCACTACGTTACTAAGTGCCAGGTGCTTTACCTCAATTTTACCTCAGTCCCCCATCAACTCACGAGGCAGGTCGCAGCGTCTGGGCACTGGTCCCGAACCCGCAGTACCAGAGTGAGGTCCAGCAGCCCTTGTTCACAGATGAAGTGGATAGCTACAGTCACGAGGAAGGATCACAGCCGGGATTTGAATCCAGGTGTATCCCTCTGTCCAGACTCGAATGTCCTCCCTTTTACATGTGGTTCTCCATGGTTAAAGCCAAGACATACCGCGCCCCTGGTGGGGAAGGGACTGGGGTCTCCTGCTAGCCCTGGGTGGATTCTTTCTCCCCATCACTTGGTGCCAGGATGGCACTCCATCTGGAGCCCAGCTGCTCTTGCCCTAGGGAAGCAAAGGGCAGAATACCCCAGGATTCATTCTAAAATGGTTTTATTAGGTGCTTAAAATAGCTTCTAGCAGATGGTGTGTAGAATGGGGGACTGGAGCAGAGCTGCAAATGACATTTATAAGGTTGTGTGTGTTGGTGCAAGCACATGCCTGGGCACGTGGGCACACAGCTGGTGTGTGAACACGTAGGGTGGGGGGTTGTCGGAGACATTGAAGAACTGTGGAAGGGGACATAAAGGAGAAGCAGAACAGGATGGGTGATTCTAATCTACCTAAGATTAAAGAGGAGGAAGGCTTGAAACTGGTTTTCCCAAGGCACTTGGGTGAATCCTGTGCCAGCCCTGGGCACGTGGTAGCTAGAAAGATGTTGTTGCCTGGCAGGGCGGGGCGGGGGGGACCTCTAATGTGGCTCCTGGGATTGGGGAACCCATGGAATTGACATGAGTGTGCAGCAGAGTTCCAGGAGGCTTGTTGATTTTGATGAGCTAAAAGCCTGAAGTTGATTGAAGGTTAGGGGCAGGCACAGGAATGCTTGGTTTGAACACTGGAAATTCACTTTCCTCATTTTAAAGGAAATGTCTACATGCGTAAGTCCGAATCCCATTAAGGTACAGAGATGGTGGATGTTCGCCACTCGGATGTTCAAACTGTTGGGGGTGTCCCTGTTTCCCTTGGCAACTCTGACTGTACTCTTAAGGCTTTGTGCCTGTGAGTGTGACTCTTGGGCCTTTCAATGTGGTAATTCTTGATTTTTCAGAGTTCTGTACCCATTTCAGAGTCTTATGAAATCCAGGGTGCCCTCTCTCTAGAAAATTTCACGATCACATACACAGAAAAATCTGTCAGCAATTCGTAGAGGCCCATGGACTCTCCAGGTCCATATTTGAGCTACTGGCTCTAGTGGAGGGCCCCGAGGAGAGGGGCTCAGTCCAGCCCTAACCTGAGCCAGGACACTAGAGGGCTCATTGCCTTGCGCTGTGACATGAATGGAGATAATGACACTGAAGCCAGGGGAAGGCAGGGGCCTGACTCTTTGGCTGGCTTCAGCTCTGAGAATTGGGACTTCCACAAGCGGTGGCTGGTGGCTCTTAAACTCTGAAACTAGGACCTGCCACAGCTCACTCTCTCTGCTGAGGCTCCTCCGCTCTGTCAGCCTCTCTCCCGTGAGTCCTGGGGCTCTTGCTCCCATCCACCACGCATCCATTCCTTTAACGCTTGCCAGTACAAGTGAGAGCATTTTCTTTTTATCCTCTGTAGTTAGTGCCTGATTATTGCCATCTAGCCTCCCAGACCCCCGAGAGAAGTGTACTCCACTCACTCCCTTGTTTTCGATGTAGAGGGTAGTGTGGGTAAGTGGGTAGAGCAGGGGAATTGGGAATTAGAAGACCTGTGTTCGAATTCAGGCCCTGCCCTTATTGGTGGTGTGACCTGGGATCAGTGATTTAAATTTCCCAAGCTTCAGTCTCCTTACCTGTAAAATGGGGATAATAATCTTATCCATGCTGCCTAACTCCTTGAGTTATTACTAAGAACAGATGAGAAAGTAGATATCCGGGAGCTTAGTAATGGGCTGCAGTGGGCCGCCCATTATTCTTACCATAAGGTTGGGCCTGGGTTCCTTCTTCTGTCCTTATAGGCTGATAGCCTGTCCCTTTTTGATTTTTGGTGACAGCAATCAGGGGATGAAGTAAGCTCCTTACCACCATGTCCACGTACTCCGGTCTTCTTGCTGCCAAGTGAGCTGCCATTTTTCAGGGATGGCCCTTTCAGAGCTCTAAGACATCCCCCAGCAAGACCACTTCTGTCTGCATAGTGGTGCTGCAGGTGGGAGGAGGGGACTGTGGGGATTGGAAATTTCTACGAACAAGGCACAGGGGAACTCTGGGGTCCTTGGTTGGGGACTATAGGAAAGAGAACCTGGAGGGGCACAAAGTCGCTGAGGGAATGCCGGGGACAGAGTGGGTCTGTCACAAGCAGTGGAGGTCATAAGCAGCAGAGCCAGCTTTTGGATGAAGATAACAGGAGAAGGGCTCAGGCGAGCATCGTGGTAGGACAGTGATCTGGGCCACTTGCCCAGACGGAGGCCACGGGGACCGAATTTTCTAATCAGTACCCTAACACGGGTGCGAAGGCCAGAGCAAGCAGCGACGGACGTCCTCCTGCCATCTGGATCCTCGCTTGGTGCCGTGTCGGGCTCCGTGTCGAGTCTCCGAGGAGCTCCTGACTTGCCCAGCTGCCACCTGGGCTCGGACGCAATGGAAACCCACTGGCAAAGGTGCTCCTGACATAATTCTGACCAACAACAAAGAACTGGTTGGTGAGGGGAGCGACCAGCCCCCTGGAGGAAGCTACTACACTGTTCTAGAGTTCCTGGCATCTACGGGAGGGAAGGGTGAGGGGGCAAAAATCAGACACACCCCCCCAGACTTCCACAAAGCATGCTTCAAGAATTCAGAGAAAGGAACCAAAACTGTGATTCTCAAGAGAATAGAGTTCAAGAGGTTTTAAAACTGAAGTTCTGACAATGAAGTCGCAAATTATACTGAGTGTAAGAAAAAAAAAAAGACAAGAAAAGAAAAAAGAAAAAAAGAGAAGAGGGCAACATCTAAAAATAAAGGTGGCTGGACAGGGGAGCTCTCCAGTGCACGCAGATTTTAGAAGTCTTGTGTTCTCAAAACACTCCTGACATATTTTTAAAGTGTATGAATTTGAATAGAGTCGAGCAGGGTGGTTAAAACCGAGCCCTTGGAATCCGTGTTTGAATCCCAACTCTGCCACCTACTAGCTGTGTGACCTTGGGTAAGTCACTTGACCTCTCCCAAACTCTGATATCTAAATTCATAAAATGGGGATAGTGGTATCCCCTCTCTAAGTGATTGAAATGCAACGGGGCATGTGAATGCTGCTGGTGCACAGGAAGTTCTCCGCAGCCCTCATTACTAGCCGTCTACAAAAAATACAGGAGCTGCTCTGAATCAGAGGGCTGCAAAAGGATCCTGCCAAAGGGTTGGAATTGTATGGGGAAGGTGAGAGATGTGACACTCTTGTATGGGGAAGGGTTGATGTGACACTTGGGAAAACTCTGCAGAACACCCCGGGGCTCTCTTTGGAAGATCATCAAGAAGGAAAGCAGACTTCAGGCTGGAACAGCAATGAGTTGTCAGAGGTGGACAAAGGAAGGGCAGGGTAGGGACTCCTGCTGTCCCTGCAGCCTCTCCCTCAAAGGGACATGCTTGATGGCAAACACGGATGCAACTGAAGGCTGGTCAGGGTCGTTCTTCACTCCCTGGAACGAGTCCCACTCGCTGTTGCAGGGCAGGACACGGACGGAGCCTGCAAACGTGGTGGTGGGAGTGACCTTGAAGAATAACCAGGAAGGCTCACAGTTGCCCTTCCCTTCCCTCTCTGGCTGTGGCCATACTAACCTCCTTGCTCTTGGCCTTCACCCTTGCTGTTCCCTCTGCCTGGATCACTCTTCCCCCAGGGCTGTGCTCGAATGTCAGCTTCCCGTGAGGCCTTCCTGGAGCACCCTGTGCAAGGCACACCCTCTCCCCACCCTCTTCCGTGACTTACGTTTTTCTCCACAGTCCTCAGGACCACCCTGCATACGGTCGGTTCTTGCTTGTGTGTCCTGTCCATCAACTTTCTCCACTCATGACAGTGCAAGGTCCACGGGCTCAGAGATGTGTACCTGCGTCCCCGTTTCCTACCACTGTGCCTCCCACATAGTTATGTGCATTAACTATGGTTGGGGGAGACAGAGGGAGGGACAGGAAAGGAGGGGAGGAAGGAAGGAAGGAAAGGTAAGGAAAGGTCAGGCAAGGCCTGGAAAGGTAAGGAAAGGTCAGGCAAGGCAAGGCAAGGCAGAGCAGGAAGGGAGGAAGGAAGAGAGCATAGTTAGAAAGAGGCTGCCAGACTTGGTTGACCAGCCATCCCAGTTTGTCTAGGACTGGGAGAGTTCGTGAAACAAAGGATTTTTGGTGCTGAGACCAGTAAAATTCTAGCTGGTCACCTTCACTCACTTAGCCAACAGCGTTTACTTCTCTGAGGTGGGGACTAGGCTGCTCCCAGGGCTGCCTCCAGCTCACCCTCTCCGCATTTCACACAGCTTCCCACAAAGCGTGTCCGTGGGAGGCTGCAGAAACATGGGCTGCAAGACAGCGTGTTTGAGCGGCGCGTGGGTGGCTGAGTGGCCACACCAGGCGCGCGGAGTGATGGGGCCCGTCAGGATGGTGGGAAGGCTGCGCAGTGAACCACGGAACTGTGTCCCAGCTCCACAGTCCGAGCCGTGGCTGAGCACGTGGCAGGCAGGGCAATCTCGCAGGGGCATGTATGAGGGAGGGAAGGCTAATAGGCCCAAGAGTTGGGCTGCGTTTTGAAATCACCTCGATGGATGGAAATGACAGACCCTAGGTGATAACTTAAAATGTAAAGGGAAATAAATACTGTTTTCTATTTAGGGTTAAAGAAAAGTCCATCTTAAATGCACAGAAGAAACCAGGCTTAATAGCTGTTTTGTTTTAGGGCCAGCATGTTAGCTGCCCACACGCTCAGTCCAGTGTGAAAACAGAGACTCTCCTCACAGAGATGGTGTCTAAACAGACTTCTGGGGCGTGGTGGCACTGTGCCCCTGCCGGGCCCCACACACCTGAGCCAAGTACCCTGCTCGATACCGGGGAGGGGCCGCTCACTCTCATTTGCTTGGTTTCTAGCTCTTCTAGGACACAGAGCATCCCACAAAGCACCTCTTCCTCTCTTTCCCCAGCTGGCTATGGCCCCGCGGTGACATCTCTGCGACAGGGAAGAAGCCACTCCCTCCCCCCTCTGCTAGCTCACCCAGTTTCTCTGGGTAGCCACTTATTTAGGACTGGGGATTCAGCTGAGAGATAGGGTCATATACCTACAACAGTTTCCTGCCTCCCTCACCCTCTCAAAGAAAGGGGGATTCATTGTCAAGGGCACAAGAAGTGTAAGGCCCATGGCAGCCGGGAGGCGGCAGCGCAGTGGGTCCCAGGAACTGTGAGGACTGGGAGCCAGGACTGCATCCTCTTCCCCGGGTGGGGGGTGGGACTCAGGGCCCCCACCATTCCCTCAGGCTTCCCCCTGCAACTGAGAAGGCTGTGCAGAAGTGGGGTGGCAAAGAGGCCTTCTGCCTTCCAGGCTCAGGCATGTGTACAGGTTTTTCTGAGCTCGCAGGCCGAAGGCCCTGGGCCCCTGGCTGGGCAGGCGGCCATTCTTGGGTTGCTAGGACCAGGCCCAGAGCTGGTAGGAAAGTTCTTGGGTGGCAGCAGCGGTGGTGATGGGAGGGGGCTGCAGGGCTCCCCAGGTTTCACACGGCTCTGGGGGCTGGTTTAGGGGAATAGCACCTTGATTCTTCATGCCATGTGGGCCTGAATCAAGAAAGGCAGCCAGTGCCTAAGGAGAGGCATCGATGTCTGACTTCCCTTCTTCATGCTCACTCAGCACAGGCTCTGCCCCACATCTTCCCCACAGAGCTCTGGATTGGGGTACGGCCCAACCCTTACCGATGGAGAGCAAGCTAGATCCCACCGGCTAGCTCCAGTCAGTGGGTAGGGCTGGGACCTAAAGCTCCCCAGGAAGGAACATGGTGGGGGTGGTGTTAGGAATGTCGGCCATGGGTGCTCAAAGGGGAGAGGGAGACAGTGGGTTCTGTCTCTGCTTTCCCAGCCCTTTATCCTAAAAAGCACATGACTGGCCCATGGGGAGAAGCAGGCATGAACGGGGCCTGCTGACCTCATGGCAGAGGGTGGTCATTTCCTAACGGGGGCCGAGCAGCCCACCTGTGAAGAGGGAGGGGTGGACAGACCACCCTCCAGCCCCTTTTCTGTCTCTCCTGGGGCCAGAATCTACTGTTACCCCTAAACACGCTGGGGCCTGCAGCAGAGGGAGTGAAGCATTCTAGCCCTCACAGGCCAGACTCCGGGGTTCTCCGAGCATGGTCCCCCGACCAGCAGCAGCCCTGTCACCTGAACACTTCCTAGAGATCCAAATTCCTGGGTCCTCCCAGATCTAGAGCAGAAACGAGCCATGGGCCCAGCCACCTGTGTCCCACAAGCCCTCAGGTGGTTGCGATGTGGGTGCCCCCTGGCCAACAGGAGGAAGGCCTCTGGATCAGCGGCCACCAAAGGGCTGCGGAGAAGCCCTGCCCGTGGCCTTGGGGCGAGTGTCCTCTTTCCTGGCTCCGTGGGGCTCGATGCTCTGTCTCTACCTGCGTGTACATTTGCCATCTCCGCGGTGGCTTGGAGCCAAATCTTAACAAGTCTGCCATCTGTGTCTGGAGCACAGGGGTGCTCAGCCTCACGTGGTGCTTCTTTGGTCTCGGGAGACCTGTGGCTTTCCTGGTCCCTTCCAGGAGCAAGGGCTGTGGCCCCGTGACTGGCCACAGCAGACCCTCCCCTGGGCTCTACAGCTTTTCCAACAGATGCTCCTCTTTGCCTTTGGTCCTAAGAAGTCAATCCGTCTTTAAAAAAGAAAATACTGTGAAAGCAAACCAGGTTCATTGCAAATGATGCTGAAATGGACCAGAAAGATCAATGCAGCAATTTCTTTCTGCCACAGTCCTCCCCTCCCCAAATCCTCTATCACCCCACACCCCCTTCTGCCCCAGTGAGCCAAAGTTCTTGCTGTCCTGATGATTTGCAATTCTCTGCATGACTCTGCCTCTTGGGTTTGTTTAATTAGAAATAGGCCGGGAAGTGCTTCCTAGGCACTGGCATGTTAATTGCTTATCAGGGAAAGAGAAGGGGTGACAATATTTGGTGATGGAAATTTCCACTCTCTCCATCTCTCTGAGCTTTTCTCCATTCTCCTCTCCCACACTCTCCTTGCCTCCTGTGATTCCTCCCTCTCCCATCAGCCTCTCCTGCTCTCTGCCCCCAGCTCTCCCGTTCACAGTTACGGGGGCTCTGGGGAGCAGGCCTGGATTCAGACCTCCAGGGAACACCTGTGCCCTCTGTCACCATCTCCCTTTCCCGTCCTGTTCCATCCCAGCCCTCCCCCCCCCAACCCGCCCGCTGCTGGGTGTACAGACTCCTGAGAAGAGGCCTTTAGAGTTACACTTAGTAGTCGAAGATGATTTTTCCTTGTTTCCTTTCCCCCTTATTATTGTTATTCTTGTTTATTTTTATTTTTTACAAAACAGGAGAAAAGAGTGAATGGGGTTGGGGGGAGGTGACACATTTCTCCACAAAGGTACAAAATTGCCTGTAGAAAGTCAACCTCGCAGTGCCAATCCGGGCTTGCCAAGATGAGGCATTCCTGGGCGTCCCTCTCCCCAAACGTCTTTCAGATCTGGTGGGGGACCCACTATGGGAGTGGTCCCCCAAGGTGGGGAGGAGAGGCCTCCCTCAGCCCTTGCCCAGGAGGGGAAAGAGCAAGCAACTGAAACTGTACAAAGAAAGTGAAGAGGAGGGGGCTTCTCCCCCTGGGCGAAGGGCCTGGGGACAGAGGCAGGGGACATCCAAGCAGGGGCCCAGGCGCCTCTGGGCACACAGACAACTAGGGAGATGGGAGGCTCCAGCCAGAGTCCTTCCTGTTCCTCTGAGATGCTCCTCACAAGGTCAGCAGAGAGGCTCCCAGAAGGTAACGGCGACTTTCTGGAGGCAGTAGGAGCAGCTCCTGGAGCGACAAAGCCCTGTCTTGGTGCAGCCGCCAGGCCTCCAGCACGCGCGTCCGTGTCACTTTCCTGGCCGGGCATCTGGCCCAGACTGCTTCCCTTTCAGTAAAAAGGAGTCCTAGTTATTTGTCTACTGCGGCGAGCAGGCGGAGCTTCAGGAATTTTGCAGCAATGACGGGGACAGTGTTTCCCCTTCCGAAGACCTGGACAGCTTCCTTCCTGGATTCCAGGCCAGGACGAGGGGCGCGGACACCACTCGGACCGAGGGGGCACTCCAGCCCCAGAAAGCCCAGGCTGGAAGGAGAGGCCGCCCACCCACCCCCTGCCTGGGCCGACCAGTGCCCAGGTGGGCGGCTAGCCCCACTGCCAGTAAGAGGACAGTGAGAGCCAACATGGCTATGAGCCCGGGCCGGTCCCCTAAGGCTCTGTGGCAAGGAGTGGCCTCCTTAGTCCTGGTCCATACGCATGCCAACTGGGTGTGGGCATCAGCAAAGGCCACTTGCAGGCAGGCCCAGTACTCCGTGGCCTGAAGGAGGCGGGTGATGTTGAAGCTGTGAGTGCCCCGTGGCAGGCGGGCCAGAGCAGGGGAGCCCTGACCCCGGGGGGAGGAGGTGCTGGACCAGGTGAGGTTGGTAGAGACTGTGTTGGGTGGGGGGACCCAAGACAGCAGGATGTGATAAGGGTGGGTCTCCTGCACCCGGAGCTCCAGCCCCCATCCCTCGTCCCGGCCTGGCTGCAGGGGAGCCCGGCCAACCACCACACTAACCGTCTTACTGTCTGTCCCCACCAGGTTCTGGGCCACACACGTGTACAGCCCCGCCTCGTCTGCTGTCACCCTCCGCAGCTCGAGGGTCCCCTCGGGGTACACCCGGTACTTCCTGCCCGCACGGGCAGCTGTCAGTCGGACCCCGGCTGGAGTGACCCAGTAGATCTCGGGTTCCGGTTCGGCCAGCGCCCGGCAGTGCAGCAGTAGGCTGTCTCCACTGGCCACCTGGAGGCTGGGGGGGAAGCTGCGGGGGGAGATGAGGGGCAGGCAGTGGTCCGTCATCTCCCGGAAGGGCACCTCGCGGACGGGGCGGCGCTGGAGGTCTGGCGGCTCGGCACACAGGGTGGACTGCGGCTCGATGAAGCGGACACGGGTGCCCGTGGCGTTGGCCCAGCGGATGACGCAATCGCAGCGGATGGGGTTGCCATGGAGACCCACCTCCTGCAGGTTGGGCAGGGACTCCACCGTCTGCTGGTGCAAGGCACTGAGAGCATTGTTGTTGAGCATGAGGGTCTCCATCTGGGGCAGGTGGTGGAAGGCGCGGGGGTGGATGAAGGACAGCCGGGGGTTGTTGGTGATGTCCAGCTTGGTCAGCTCGGGGAGGTTGACCAGAGCGAACTTGTCGATGGAAACCAGCTCCTCCATGTTGTTTAGCCCCAGCTCCTTGAGGTGCAGCATGTTGGCAAAGTCCCCGGGCCCCACCCGCTGCAGCGGGTTCTTGTTCAGGTCCAGGAATTTGAGCCCGGGCACCTGCTCCAGGGCCCGCCGGGGCACCCGGGCCAGCTGGTTGTCATAGAAGGAGAGGCTCTCCAGGCTTTGCAAGCCCTCTAGGGCGTAGTCGGAGATCTCTTGAAGGTTCATGCCTGCTAGCACCAGGCTGCGCAAATTGGCCAGTGGCCGGAAGTTCATGTCCAGGATGGCATCTACCTTGTTGCCCCCGATCATGAGGATCTCCAGGTTGGGCAGCGTCTCGAACCAGCGGCTATCGACGGCCCTCAGCAGGTTGGAGTTGAGGTGCAGCCGCAGCAGATTGCCGAGGCCGGCGAAGGCCCTGGGGGCGATGCGGTAGAGCTGGTTGTGGTTGAGATAGAGCTCCTGTAGGCCAGTCAGCCCCGAGAAGCTCTGGTCCTCCAGCCGGGTCAGCTGGTTCTCCTCCAGGTGCAGGCTCAGCAACTGGGGCAGGGCCCGGAAGTCACAGTCTCGGGCGTCTGCAAAGCTGTTCTGGGACAGGTCGAGCTCAGTGAGGTTGGCCAGGTAGCTGAGCTCACTCTGGTCCACACGGACGATGCTGTTGCTCTGTAGAAGCAAGGTCTGGGTGCCCGCGGGCAGCCCGGGGGGCACAGCTGTCAAGAACAGGTCGTTGCAGTCCACGGTGGTGGCCTCGCGGTAGGATGATCGGGGTGTGTACCAGGGCCGGATCTGGCAGGTGCACTGAGGGGGGCAGGGCACACGCCAGGGTACCACGGGCACGGCGGCGGTGGCACCAGCCACCCAGGCCAGCAAGAAGGGGGCCACAAGGAGCCTCATGATGGAGCCGCAGGGTAGGGGACCATCCACGAGAAGAGTCTGGAGTCCTTCCACTCTTGGCAGTTCGCAGGCTGAGGGTCAGGAGCCCTGCCGGGGCCTGGGGAGCCACCCTCCCAGGACAGTCATTCTACGTGGGGATGGGTGGGCATCGCTGCTTACCCTCCCGGGTATGGCTCTCCATCCTTGTTGGCTGGGGCTGGGCTGCCTCATTCATTGCCACGCCCCATCACAGCAGCCCTGGAAGAAGAGGATGCAGAGTAAGGAGGAGGCAGGGAACTAGAATCTATCCCCCACCTTGTGTCACCCCTGTTTGACTGCAAAGGGCAAAGGAGCTGAGAGAGTTGGGCCGGGCCCCACCCAGGGCTCCTGGGTTCTCTCCTACAGCCCTCAGGCTTCATTTTTAAAAATTCATTTGTCAGAGAGAGAGAAGAGAGAGCTCACATAAGCAGGGGCAGCAGCAGAGGGAGAGGCAGGCTCCCGCTGAGCAGGGACCCTGGGATCATGACCTGAGCCGAAGGCAGTGCTTAGCGACTGAGCCACCCAGGTGTCCCACTCTTAGGCTTTAGTGTCCTTTTCTATTATCTGCTGAGGGAGCAAGTCTTCCTGGGAGGAGGGCAAGAATGAACCAAGAGGCTTCCAGGATAACTCAGGAAGGGGTATGCGCGTGTGCGTGTCTGCAGGGGAGAGAGGATGCGCCACCTCCCTCCTTGGCTCACTGGGTAAATGGAAAATAAAGTGAGAGTTTCCAGGCACCCCTCTGAGCAGTGTGGGTAGGGGGTGATGGAAACAGTACAGATTCTAGATTCTGGGGGAGGGGGCTCTCAGGACTCTGGCAGCAGGAAGGCAGCCCAAGCCCACACCCAGACTGGCTGGGGAAGTGGCTGGTGTGGCCCGGGGTCTGCTTGGGCTTCTCCTCATGTACGGCTTTGGTTTTTAGTGACTTTCCCACCAGCCCAGCAGCCTGGCTGAGCTCCCCAGAAGGAGGAGGTGGGGTGAAGAAGCCTGGGCCTGGGCTCCTTGGCATGGCAGGTGAGGTACATGACCTGGATGTAGCCAACCTCCTGGCTTCTCTTGCTGTTCTCCCGCTTACCCGCTGTGCACAACATTCTCAAGCTGAAGTTACCCTGCCATGCGCCCCCTTCCCATGTCTCCTTCTGTCTCCCAGACAAGGCCTACTTGTTCTTTGAGACTCAAGGTCAGTCACCTCCTACAGAAGCTTCTTCCAAACTCCCCACCCCTGGTTGACTTAAGGGGCCCTCCTCATGCTCTTAGAGAGCCCCACGTTCCCCTCTGTCCTAGCCTGGACCCCATCTCATGGAAATGGCTCTCCAGCTGGGAACCTGTCTCAGTCATGACTGTGTTAGGAGCACACAGCAGGGGCCCAGTGAATGTTTACTGTGTGAGT
>ML097432.1:0-12585 GCA_003697995.1 Taxidea taxus jeffersonii
AATAAAACAAAAAAAAAAAAACAAAAAAACCCACAACCACATGTTCATATTGACACCTCTGATTTTAATCTGATATCACAGAGTTTATTTCTTTATTTGTAACTTCTGCTTCTGACAGGGAGAATTTTGACTCTCATTATCCAAAATATTTTTCTTTTTCATTCATTCCTGGTATGTGTATATGTAGTAGTGTGAGGATTTCTAAACCATACGCTTGTGAAAAACAAATTTATATGACAGGTTTTTTTTGTTTGTTTGTTTGTTTGTTTTTCGGTCTCTAGCCTTACATTGAATGGTGAAAATAGTTTTCCAAAATTACTTAAGTCTTTTCCTCCCCAGCAACCTCATTGCTCCCATTTTCTTTTTCTTTCATCCCTATTCTTACCAACTCCTAGGAGACAACCTTATCTTTTATCCTTTTTATGCACAAATGGGCAGATATATGTATAGTTTTTAATACTCCTATGTGAAAGGTACCTTATATCTTTTGCTATATATGTAGTACTACAGATCACATATATGCATTATATATAGAAATGCATTTTCTTTTTCCATTAATATATCATTTACAAAAAGATTTATATCTGCCGCATCTCTCTTAATGTTCTGAGACATAAAACCAATTTATTATTTTTTACCAATAGAATTTTGGATTTGAAACGTACAACTTAGAAATATAAAAGTAAAGCATCAAAGCTTAGGGGAAGACTAGGTCTTTGCAGTTTTGCCTCCTAGAACACAATATTCCTGGGTGCTTAAATGTCAGTATTTTTTCTCTGTAGATTTATGTCAAATGTGGTGTAACTTTGGTAGCAGTCTTATTTTACTTTATTTTAAATTTAATTTTATTTAGATTCAACTAATTAACATATAATGTATTCGTTACAGAGGTAGAGTTCAGTGATTCACACATTGTTCAGTAGCAGTTTTAAATGCCTTTGTTTGTAAATGCAAATTTACCTTTCATTTCTAGCTCGTAGCAGTGTTTGATGAGCAAGATCCACATCATGGAGGTGATGGCACCAGTGCCAGCTCCACGGGTACCCAGAGCCCGGAGATATTTGGCAGTGAACTTGGCACCAACAATGTTTCAGCCTTTCAGCCTTATCAAGCAACAAGTGAAATTGAGGTCACACCTTCAGTCCTCCGTGCAAGTAAGTGAAAGCTCTTTCTTCTCTGCGTGTTTCATCTTAATTTACAGGGATGCCAACTCCTGTTATCCAGCCGTGCTCCTGTGAATAGAATTCATTATCTGTTTTTATCAAAAATTGATTAAGTTTAGAACCTGGGCAAATGTCTTTTGCTGGAGAGGTAGGCAAGAGTCTTCACATTTTAATACATTGGGCTTACTTCACTTTAGACTGGTAGACTTTTTAAAATTGCTCCCTAAAGGTAAATAAGGATGACAGTTAAAGTTATATTCCCAGATTTTTCTTTCCGTGTTTTTCATCTGAATGCTAGATCAAATAGGAAATAGTTAACAGCCTTAACACCAAACCCAAATAGAGTGTCTTTAATTGATAATCAACTTGGATACAGTCATTACTTGAACTTTATCTGAAGAGAGGGTGGTGAAGAGACCTCGGGGCCAGACTTATCGTCAGAGATCTGGAAGAGCTGCTATTCGAATACCCTCTGAAGGAAAGAAAATATAGGGCTTAGTGAGTTTATATTAGGAATCCGGGGACTTAGAATACTCAAGTTCTAGGACACTTGCAAGAAGAATTCTGTCGGCTGTTCCTGGGAGGTTTACACAGAAAAGTAAAGTACTTTTGCAACATAAATTTAGTGTTTGTATTGATCTAATCTTATAAATGAGCACTTTTGAAGAATAAGAAGGTCCATTTCAAGAAATTTGTAAGTCAGAAATCATTTATCTTTTAGTCACCTTTATTTAGAAACATTGCAGTTTTTCCAGTGTTGTGTGGTAGGTTTTTTTTTTTTTTTTTAACATTTTTACTGATTTATGTGACACAGAGAGAGAGTGCACAAGTAAGGGAGCAGCGGGCAGAGGGACAGGGAGAAGCAGGCTCCCTGCCGAGCAAGGATGCTGGGCTCAATCCCAGGACCCTGAGATCATGACCTGAGACAAAGGCAAATGCTTAACCCACTGAGCCACCCGGGCTCCCCTAATTTTACCGGTAGTCTTGTGTGATTTTACTGGTAGTTATCAGTAGATCATCTTCATATAAATATGTAATAATATATAATCATGTATGAAATTCTGTATAGAGTATAGTTAGATAGTATTTAGACTATAGTTTACTCTCAAAATTTAGGTTTGTTCACATGTACAAACATATTTTAAACTAATTTTGTGGAAATAGCATTTGATTACTATATGGATATGCTCTTTTAACAGTCTTATCTTGGATTTGCTCCAGGCAATGTTTTTCCAAATATGAGGTGTGTACCATGTATTGTATGCAAGGTAATATGCAAGTGGTACACTAGTTACTTTACTTCCTTTTATTGTATACCAGCTCATTAAGCCCATGCTTTATCTGCTTGGAATAATCTCATTTATAAAAAGTGGATTGCCTAAATTTGATTTTTTTTGAAGTTTCTGATGAAGTGTTCAATAATTTATCCGTTTCTTGTAACACCCAAGGCTCATTACATCAAGTGCTTTTACTAACACCCATCACCCCCCTCCTCTCCAGCAGCCCTCAGCTTTTTTCCCATAGTTAGAGTCTCTCATGGTTTTTTTTCCCTCTTTGATGTCTTCCCATTCTGTTTTCCCTCCCTTTCCCTATAGTCCTCTGCTCAGTTTCTTATGCTCCATGAGTTTTATGAGTGAAATCATATAACTATCTTCCACTGATTGACTTATTTCTAAATATGATTTACAGTAAATTTTAATTAAATAAGAGTACAGATATTCAGGTGCCTGATATTTGGAAAATATTGTCTTTTTATGAATAATTACCCTCTAAGGTATATAATTAAATACAGAGCTTTTAAAATGTCTTATTATTGTAGTTTTTAATTCATGTTTTGTAAAGGATGCACTTTTAATTTAGCTGCACCTTAAAAAAGTGTTAGAGGAAAGGTAAATGCTGTCTTTATGTTAAGAAGAATTTGAATGGCATACTTGCCATCACGTTTTGTCTTTTGTTCTGGACCCAACATTTCTTCGCCACCACCACCCACATTTGGCTGGTCCTGTGTGTTTAAATTTAAATGCTGTTTTTGACACAAAAGATCTCTTTTACCTTATTTTTCATGAGTAGAGGAACTTATATTGGAAGCATTGGCAATGTCTTGTAGCCATCAGTGGGAGAATACATAAATATTACTTTCTATCCTGAATCTTATGTGCCAGGTTTATTTAGATTTTATGGCTTTGGCAGCCATTGGGTAACTGTATGGTAAGCATCTGCTAAATACAGGGTTTGGTGACTGTGTAAAAGTTACCTTGTTATATGCGACTCCCCTAACTAGTAAGGTGGTTTTTTGTACTGTTGTAATACCACTGATTGAAACATAATACAGGAACTGGACAATGCTGGGCCAGGCATTGTGGTATGTGATGAGTCCCGAGTTGAGGTTATAAGGCCCAGTCCTTGTCCTAAAGGGGTTTATGTTTAGTGGTCTTTCTGGTTTACCAATAGGAAAATAAAGAAGCCAACAATATGTAGAAATTTGCTGAATTGAGGAATAATCAGCTCTAATTAGGGGCATGGTTCATAGGAGATTTTAGATAAACTCCTAATGCTTTCCTTGAAGAAATAAAGTGATAACTTTCCTGTGTTTTTCAAGTCTTGCTATGATTGAATTCACTCCTCTCCTTTTTTGCCTGAAGAATTGATGGAAGCTAAGAAAAGTGTGCAGTTTTTTTTTGTGTGTTTTTTTTTGTCAATAGAACAGTGGATATTAAGTTTGAGAATTAAGATAAAGCCTAGGTGAATTGAATAATACACAGAATTCTCATCTTAAAATCTTCTTACGCTTTTTTAGAAGTTGCTGTGAATTTGCCCTTGTAGTGCATATAAAGTGAGAACCTTGATTTAGTTGAATTAGTGGTTCTCAGGTATAAGTGATATTTTCTCACAAGGGACAATTGACAATATCTTGGAGATATTTTTGGTTGTCACAACTGGTAAAGATGGGGATACTGTGAGTGTCTGATTGAGACACTCAGAATGTTACTAAACATCTTACAAGGCATAGGACTGCTGTCCATATCAGTTCTCCAGCCCAAAATGTCAATAGTACTGAGGTAGAGAAACCCTGAATTAATGAATCATTGTCCTTATGGTCAAAAATAGTAGTTATCTAAGAGAAGCTAAAACTGACACTTGAGAAATATTTTCTTGAGCCCTGTATGTTGAACAACGTTCTGAATAATACCCTTAAACTGAAGGATGAGACATCATGACCAGCTAATAATGATATTGCTCATAGAAGGTAATCAGTAGACCATAATAATAAGAATGGGGGAATTACGGGCAGTTTTACATAAACTAACTAGTGTAAATATAATTATTAGAATAAAAATACAGATTTTCCTAAATTCTAAAAAACATGCTTTAAAGAAATGAGAAAGTGAATAAAATAGACCACACAGTGAGAGACCATTTATGTAAAGCTTCTTATGTTGAAGAAATAAAACAAAAAGGATAACTATAAAAAATAGGTACCTATGGGGAACAGAGAGACTAGGATGGATGAAGTGGGGTAGAAGTGAGACTCACAACCTCTTGTTTTGTATGTTTGGCAATCAAACCATATTGTGTTTTATGTAATTATCAAATTTTAATTAAAGAAAACTTTATAAGGTTATTAATAGCTAAATAGTAATTCTCAAAATAGAAAATCATATACCAGAACTACACATAAATTATATATCCAGTTGGTGGCTCATGCATCCAAGAGTGACTATTTTGGGTTACTGTAAAACCTAGTAATTTGTACCACCAAAGGAAGATGGGGGGGAAAAAAGAACTGCCAAACAAACAAGAACCCTAAAACAGTTTGTTGTTGGTAATATTGGTCCTGTTATTCTTAGATTGTTGGTTGGATATTGTGAGATGGAGCAAATGAAGAATTTTAGTAATATTCCAATTCAGTTATTCCTTGTGTCATCAAGGATCTGGGATGCAGAATACAGAAGAAAAGGTCTACAGACTTAAGTTAGGGGAGAATAAAGAAAAATTCCATGGTCCTGAATTTGCACAGAACATGTAATGATTCTTGGGTATGTTTTATTTCACACACATAATGGAAGGAGGGAGGAAAGGAAAATCCTGTATGTGTTCACGGAATATGTCTTGAATTAACACTCCAACCCAGTAACTGAGCATTCCTGATATCCAGACTGTGATTTGGAAGTAACATTTTCCATTACAAGGGATCAGAGCTTTCTGGAGAAATGGCTGAATTCTGATCCAGGGAGAAAATGTACCCGATGATTCTGGGTCATCCTGCCATATCAGAAAATAAGGAAAACTATGAAATATTACTGGAGTTGTGTCAGCAGGGCCCAGGAGTCCTGTCAGAACTCCCACTGGCCCAAGGAGGATGATTAGAACATCAGGAAGGGGAGTAATAGCAATGCATTCATGAGTTCATAATGATAATAAGTAAGCAAGCAAAGTAAGGGATGCTAGTGAACCAGCTTATGACTTAGAAAACTGATAGAAGAATTAAATAATCAGGTATGTTTCCTGTATGAATGGTATTACTGGGTAACTAAATAGATGAAGGGGAAGTTCTTTTTATTTTTTATTATTTATTTATTTTTTAAAAAGATTTTATTTATTTATTTGACGGAGATCACAAGCAGGCAGAGAGACAGGCAGAGAGAGAGAGGAAGGGAAGCAGGCTCCCTGCTGAACAGAGAGCCTGATGCGGGGCTCGATCCCAGGACCCTGGGATCATGACCTGAGCCGAAGGCAGCGGCTTTAACCCACTGAGCCACCCAGGCGCCCCGGAAGTTCTTTTTATTGAGGTATCCTGGCTAATAAATGAAGAAGTAATGCTAGTGTAAGAATATTGCTTTTCTGTCATTCCTGATGAAATAATGGATCTATGCATTTATCATCAATCACTGGTAATATAAAAGGATAATAATAAATTGAGAGTTAACTAAGTATTGTGATCCAACTGTCAGTTTACAAGAAATCCTGAATGCCTGGGAGCATTTTAACACCATAGACGTGCAGTCATTCAAGTCAAGATGGGGGAGACGATGTAAGACCAAGGACCCAGGTTCTTCGATATGTCAGGTGCAAGGCAGGGAAAGGAGGTGAAGAGGGAACACAGATTCATAGAGGTTTAAGAGATGTAACATTCAATCATAATTTGAGAATCTTGTGTGAATCCTGATTTAAATGAAACAACAGCAACAAAAGAATAGCAGTCATATGCAGATTGGTGAGTTGAACACCATTTGGACATTGGATATTAAGGAAATAGTTCATTTTAGGTGGACTGTGTTATTGAAATTATTTTCTAAAAAGTTTTTATCTTTTTGTAATACATGACAAAGTAGGTGTGGTTGGAAATCATCTACCTGGAATTTACTTTGAAGTACATAGTCAGGGATAGTAGCTGAGTGGCTGTGTGGGAATTACTCTAATAAACGTGTGTGTGTGTGTGTGCAAAGGAAACACTTTTTAAAGGCACTTATTTAACACTTTCAAAGTTTACTTAATTCCTGTTTTTCTTGAACTTTGTTTCATTTAATATAACTCGAGTTTTATCCTAATACATTTATAAGCTTGAGTATCTTTCATTGGTCATTTTTTCCCATTTCTGTGAAACAAAGAAAATACATCCAAATGTTAACTCTTGAATTTTTATATAATGCAAATACACTGATGATCATTATTAGTACATAATTTATCAACGTAGTGTAAATATGCACTATAAAAAATTTTGCCTATTAATGTGGAAATAACTGAGAACATTCAAATGAGAATAAGCTATTTATTCAGAGCTTGCCATAGCAAGGGACCCTGCCACCATCACTTGTATTTGGCAGGCAGGGAAGTGGGAAAGCTTTATAGTAAAACAAGGGGGAGGCTTTAGATGTGCCCTCATTGGTAGCTGTTGGCATAGAGTAGCTGCAGGTGGGCTACCTAGAAGCAGAGTGTCCTTCCTAATTGGCTAAAGATGCACAGGGACTCTCTCTGGCTCTTCCTAAATTGAAAGCAGAGTCAGAGATTAGGGACGCTGTCAATTATTAATCAGATCCTGTCTATATTGGGCTGACTGTTACAGAGGATATTGCTTGGCTTCCTGAACTGATTGCTGCAGATAGTAGTCTAATTTCCTGGACTGGTTACTCTAAGTAGCAGATTGACTTATTAGGTTGGTTTCTACAGATTGTGGATTAGATTTTCATTTTTATGTATAGTCTGGTCATTGTCCATTTTTATTGATTGATTGATTGAGAGAGTGTGTGCGTGAGTGGGGTGGGGGGAGGGGCAGAGGCAGAGAGAGAATCTTGACCTGGGTCTCAATTTCATGACCCCAAGATCATGATCTGAGCGGAAATCAAGAGTCAGATGCTTGACCGACTGAGCCAGCTAGACGCTCCAGAAATTATTTTTATTATAAGTGTATCTCTTTAAATGGGGCTTTCTCCCTAGCTAGTTCACTCAAATTGTTGAAAAATACTAAATTTTCCTAGATAAGAAATTGTTATCTGGGAAATCTTGTTCACAGAAGTGAGTAGAAGGGTATAGATGGAGTTTGTTACAGTACTGTTACCAGCTCTTTGACCTTCCATCAAGTTAAGCACCAAACATCAGTGAGTGATCCTTCATCAAGTTATTTTTATTGAGGTATCAGTGGAAAGACAACTGGCTTATGTCTTCCTTTCATTTTGTTAAAAGGAATGAACTAGAAACTCATTGAGTGGCAAAAGGATTTGCTACCCGGAGTCATTTGCTTTCTCAACATCAAGGCCATTATTTCCAAGTGTCCCTTTGTCTGGCATCCTGGAGGTTTAGTGTTTGTTTTATGTTTTGTTTTGTTTTTTCCTTTTTGAGATTTCCTTCTTTCTTTCTTTTTTTCTTCCTTCCTTCCTTCCTTTCTTTCTTTCATCTATTTATCTATCTATCTATCTATCTATCTGTCTATGTATTTATCTGTCTATCTGTCCATTTATTCAGAATCTCAAGCAGATTCCATGCTAAGTGTGGAACCCCACATGGGGCTTGATCTCATGACGTGAGCCAAACTAATATTTGGATGCTTCACCAGCTGAGCCACCCAGGTGCCCCATCCTGGAAGTCTTTATGTGCAGTGGTATATATCATGATTATAAGATTCAGGATAGGTGATGGTTAGTTTTTACTTTTTAATTTTTTAAATGTGTTTGTGTGTGTGTGTGTATGTATGTGTGTGTGTGTGTGTGTGTGTGTGTGTTACCTGTTTTGTGAGTTAGAAAAGCTGTTCAGAGCATCTGTAGGACTTCCTAGACGCTAGGCACTTTTACCTTCATGGATCCGTCCTACCATAATAAAAATTATATTTCATGTAACTAAATATTTCACTATTTTATTTTTTCTGTCATACAAAATTTCATAGTTTTAATGGGCTCTGAAAGTATTACTTTCATATGATGTGAGAAAAAAAACATTTACTGTATCTCTCAAAGTTCATTTTGTTTTCCTTCTGATTTTTAAAGAAATTAAGTGTCTAACTCTTGAAAGCAGAGAAAGTCAATTATATGGTTTCATTTACTTGTGGAACAACAGGAGGACATTAGGAGAAGGAAAGGAAAAGTGAATTGGGGGAATTGGAGGGGGAGATGAACCATGAGAGACTGTGGACTTAGAAACAAACTGAGGGTTTTAGAGGGGAGGGGGATAGGGGGTTGGGTGAGCCTGGTGGTGGGTATTAAGGAGGGCACGGATTGCATGGAACACTGGGTGTGGTGCGTAAACAATGACTCTTGGAACACTTCATCAAAACCTAGTGATGTGTTTTTATGGTGACCAACATAACACAATAAAAATTTTTTAAAAAAGTGTCTGACTCTTGGATTTAGCTCAGGTCATGATCTCAGGGTCCTGAGATTGAGCCCCCACATCAGGCTGTGCACTCAGCAAGGAATCTGCTCGAGATTCTCTCTCTCCCTCTGCCCTGTCCCTCCCCCTGCTTGCTCACTCTCTCTTTCGCTCTAAAGAAAGAAATAAAATATTTTTTTAAAAAGAAATTAAACATTTGGGCCTCCCGAAAGCACTGTGGGTCCCAGGCACTGGGCCTCCTCTGCCTCCTGGGTATACATCAGCCCTTAGGGCTGTTGACAAGGGAGAAATGGGTTCAAAAAGCAAGCGTTTCACCTTGACCACTTTAAGGACATGGAGCCATTTTGGGAAAAGATGTAAATATTATGTGAAAATCTAGACTTCAGATCCCTGAAATTTTTGGTGTCTCGGCATCGCTTGGATGGTGCTTGTGTCTTCTCAGGAACTGTTCATTTTGAAGATTTGGGCAAGATTAGTAATCTCTCTCAGCCTCAGTTTCTCCGTCTCTAAGTGCCTGCCTCAGGATTGTTGTGAGTAGTAAATGAGGTCTTTAAGTCCTAATACAGTGCTGGGCACATGGTAAGCACAGATAATAGAAGATTGTAGAATGGTGATGATGATAAAGGATGTCTCTTGAGTGTAGACTTTATGGATGTTTTAAAGGGTTGAAAAGGTACAGAGCCTAAGTAAATAGGACACACACTCTCTCTTTTCTTTCTTTCTTTCTTTCTTTTTTTTTTTTTAGGATTTTAAGTACTCTCTATACCCAATGTGGGCTTAAACTCACAGCCGTGAAATCAGGAGTCACATGCTCCATTGACTAAACCAGCCAGGTGCCTTGATGGGACATACATTCTTTTTAAAAAGATTTTTATTTATTTGAGAGGGAGAGAGAGAGAATGAGAGAGAAAGAGAGCATGAGAGGGAAGAGGTCAGAGGGAGAAGCAAACTTCCTGCTAAGCAGGGACCCCGATGCAGGACTTGGATCCTGGGACTCCAGGATCATGACCTGAGCTGCAGGCAGTCGCTTAACCAACTGAGCCACCCAGGCACCCTGGGACATACATTCTTGAATAGGACTTGCTACCTCTCTTCCGTACCCAGTTAGGCTGGAACTGTTTTCTCTTAACCTCATAATTCTGTGATACATGTTTAAGTGTCTCTATTTTCAGTGGTCACAAATCCAGGCCTTGAGAGACCTAATGTGCTTAGCGACACACATTTCCTATGCAAATAAATCATTGAGTTCAAGTCTAGTGATTTTTCTTTTTTCTTTGTTTTTTAATTCTCAAAGACTTTTTGTAGAGGTCAGACATTCCAGGGTAGCCTGATCTTAGAATGGTGGCAGGAGGGCACCTGGGTGACTCAGTGGGTTAAGCCTCTGCCTTTGGCTCAGGTCATGATCTTAGGGTTCTGGGATCGAGCCCCGCATCGGGCTCTCTGCTCAGCAGGGATCCTGCTTCCCTTCCTCTCTCTCTGCCTGCTTCTCTGCCTACTTGTGATCTCTGTCTGTCAAATAGATAAATAAAATACTAAAAAAAAAAAAAAGAATGAGGATTCTTACTCACCCCAGAAATCTAATTTTTACATAGAGAATTTAAAGAACTGGAGAATCAGGAGTCTTTTGGAACTGCCACATGCTCTAGTAATTGCAAAATATCTGGAAATAGTATTGCTGTAGGAATGTTGAGAAAGTGTCTGATTTGTTAGATATTGTGTGTATGTGTGTGTTTACTATGTTTTAACTCTTGTAACATTTTTAACATTTCTAAGCTATGTTAATCTTACAGGTTTTATCTGTTGCTGGCAACATTTTATTGAAATAGTGCTGTTTGATTAATTGATAAGGTTTTACTAGTTTCCTAACTTTTAGAAGTAAAAGAGATAGTAATAATAATTACAGAAGGATTGTGTCCTAAGTTAGCACCCACTCCCCTATCTTGATCTCTTTTTTCTTACCCCTAAGCACTTACAGATTGCTTTTGCCTTGCTAAGAGATCCAAGATCTTTGCTTTAGAGATCTATTCTCTTAACATTAACTGGTACTAGAATACTATTTTCCGGGTTTGATTTAAATATATATTGAAAAATAGAAATAATATTCTTATTGTATTTCTTTTAACTTGTGAAGTGGAGCATGGCATACAAATGGTATTCTCAGTATTTCAAATAATTACCTTCTTACTGTGCAAGTTCTATTCAGCATATAAAACTCATCCAGTTTTGTTGTAGATGCAATCTGATTATTACATGTTGACAAGGTCATATATCTATTAATTGGATTGGAGATGGGATACAAAATTGCTGTAATTATTGTAATTTTCTAGCTAATTGCAGGGTTGGTGGTGAATATTTTACTTCTGCAAAATGAAAAACAGTATTCCATCAGAACTTGTTTTATGGGGTTTCAGACATTTTGTTTTATGTCTTTGTTGCTTTTTGCCCACAAAGTATCTCTTTTGTATTTTTTGTGTATTGATCTGCCTCTGAATGTCAGAGTGCTCATTGGAAGGGATCAGTGGAAGCAGGCACAGGCAGAGAGCCGAGTATTACTCTCAGCTACCTCTTTGTTCTGGTTGCCACGTTACATCTATTGTTTATTTATAAATTGGAGTAGTCTCCTTTCAGACCTATAAGAAAGGTTGGATGGGTCAGAACCAATTGGAAGAAAGATCGTCTTCGCTGTTCTCTTGTCACCTGTGCCACATTGAGAAATATTCCCTGAAATGAGCATTTTTTAAATTAAATTCAGATTGTGCATCCTTTTTTTTTGTATCAAAAAATACGTGAATTATTTGTTAGCCCACTTAGTATTGTAATATGGGGCTTATTTTGCATATTCTCTCCCATACTTTTGCTTTATTTAAGCTCAGCTAGCTTCCAAGGCTGGAAGCCAAATCGACATTTTAAAAATAATGGTATGTACACAAGGTGAGTGTGTTTGGAGGATTGCAGATGGATGGGGACTGAGCTACTGAGGGGGAGTTGGGAGCTCACTGCAGAGGATGGTAAAAGCAGACTGATGTTTATTCCCTGCTGAAATATAAACTGGAGGCGCAGGTGAAAATTGCCAAACCTAATGAGCAATTTGGCAGATAAGATGGGCTGTCAGGCAACCGCAGATCAACAGCAGGCACACTGTCTGCGAACCAACTTTTTTGTTCCAGAGCACTACATTTAAATACCATAAATCCGATCTTTTTTTCATTGATATTTGGTATCACAAAGATGCCTCTTTTACCCGTCAGGTTTCCAATTAAAGAACCAGTAATCAACATACGGTGATTTTGGTTGTAAAATTATGTTAAACTTGTGAAATATGTCCTCCATAAAAAAAATGACAAAATATATCTTCCATACATCAGAACATAAGTAATATGAGGTTTTATAATACACTAATAAAATATAAGTGATCACTTGCTTCATTGGGCTGAAACATTTCATCTGTGGTCTGTATGTTGGAACATTCTAAAGTAACATTGTAGTCTTTTCAATGTTCTCTGTCATTTATATCTGCTTACTTTACCAGAGAATCCTTTCTTTCCATGGAGGGCATGAGCATTTAGACATTTGCATGGCTTCTCCCCATGAGGCTGTCTGT
>ML097432.1:17585-29520 GCA_003697995.1 Taxidea taxus jeffersonii
ATACAATAAGGGGCTCGATCCCAGGACTCTGGGATCATGACCTGAGCTGAAGGCAGATGCTTGCTTAATTGACTGAGCTACCCAGGCATCCCTGTGCTGGCATTCCTTTAACAGAATTGTTTTTTACACTGAAGAAGTGTTTTGTAATACTTTCTATTGATTATAATTTTATATGTATTTTAATTTTGGTACCTTCTCCAAGATTGTAAATGTATATGGAGACATCACAAATAACTTTCTCCATGTATATCCTCAATTGGATATGCGTGATTAGTGGCCAGTGTAAAACTCTATTAGTGTAGAAAATTGAGATTCTTAATTAGAAAAAATATCTACTGAAAGCACAACTAAAATGATTGCTGTATGCTTTTAGTTACGTCATCCATCTTTATTCACTTCCTTAATTTGAAGACATACTAAATGGCTGCATTTTTGTTAAGCTCGTAGTATGAGGCTTAATTGCTTCAGGAGAGAAGTTGGATTTAGCTATAGATAATTTTATAGTTGTGGTTACTTTCCCTTACTAACTTTAAAGACAAAGTATATACTTCGAGAAAAAAATAAAAATAAGACAACAATTTTGATCTTAGCCCATTAAGTAACTACTAGGGCACGACTGTATTCTCTAGAACTTGGTTTTTGTAGACCTTGATTCCGCTTTACTCATCTGCAGTAAATGATGCTTTGCCATTGTTGGTGATGCAAAATGTTGATGTGTGTGGTCTGTTTTCTTTTGCAAGAGTCAGAACTGCCATTACAGTGGTGTCCTGAAGTGTCTGGAAAAGTGTGTGTGTGTGTGTGTGTGTGTGTGTGTTGCAGTGATTCTTTACCTTTATATATTTTTATATATTCACAAGTATAACCCCTTTTTATTGACTGAAGCCTGAGTTTTGATACAGGCTTTTTTTTTTTTTTATACTTCAAGGAAGTATTTATATTAAAGAGTATAATAGCGATATCAAAGGATACTATCTGAGATGAAGATATTGTTTATAAAACTAATCAGACAATTTTTTCTATATGATGAAAATATACTATGTTTTTAATAAAATGAAATGTTGTATTTCCTGCTTTTTTTTTTGCCTACTCATCTACTAATCTTATTGGTAAAACTGTCTTTGTGAGTACCTTCTAATAATACAGTTTGAAAACATCAAAATAATGTAAGAATATTTTTCTCAGTTCTTCACCATTACTATGTATCACTCCAATATTCCTTGAAAAGATCTACTAAGTATATGTGGGAAAATACAGTTACTTTGTCTCTGTAACTTGATTATGATCAAATATGCTTCATCTTTCTAAAAAATGTAAGAAATCAGATTATTATAGTATTTGTTGCTTGCCTTTTCATAGTCAAGACACATCTAATTTAAATGGGGTATAGGCCACATCTAGAACCACTAGTGATGTTGTTAAATTAATTGAAGTAATTTCTTGTTGCTTCTTAAAAGTCATTTAATTTTTGAAAAACAGCATTTAGGAGGCTTGAATTAGGAAATCTTTTCAGTGAAATTGAGCCACTTCTGAATGAATGTTCTATAAAGTCAGCACGGTCTGTTCTAAAGAGATTGATTCAACTGTAGCACAGTAAATATTATAGAAATCGTGATGAATATGCAACTTTAGACAGCTTTTCTTTTTTAAAAAATTTAACCCTAATCAGGAAAAAAGACTATTATTCAATATTTTTACATTGCATATTTCACCCTTGTCTTTATAATTTTCTACTTTGCGAGATCATTTGTCTTTTAAGTTTTTTATTAAAGAAAACTTGAAACATAGCAAAACTGAAGAGAGCAGTGTACTGAAATGCCATACTCACCTCTCAAGTCTGACAATTATAAACTTATGACCAATCTTGCTTCATGTTGACTATACTAAGATGGGATTATTTCGAAGTAAATTCTGTACCTCAGATAATTTCTTCTGAAAATGCTTCAGTATATATTTCTAAAAGATAAAAACTTTTTAATATAATCCCATACTGTTTCAGAAAAGACAGTGTTTTCTTAATGCTACATAATGGTATTAAAATCACTCTGTTTTATACATGTGGTTTCATATTAGGCTTGTTTAAAGCAGGATCCAAAGAAAATTTACACATTGCATTTGACACAAAAGCATACGTTATGATTTATTCATTGAAATTGGATTTTTTTTTTTCCTGTGGTTTTTCTCTGTCTGAACTTTACTGAATCTGTCCCTGTGGTGTCAGCCATGTTTCTGTGTCCCCTGTATAAGATACAGAGTCTTGGTTTGATTCTGGTTTTGATTTTTCACTAGTGGTATCTCTAGGTGATGGTGTGTGGTTCCATCAGGAGATGAGTAGTCTGGTTGTTTCTCATTTTGCCATATTAGCAGCATTGGTGATTACTGCATGGACGCATTATTTGTTTCTATATTTGCAACATGTTAATAGTCTTTCACTTATTAGCTAGAATATTTCTATAAAGAGAAATTTTTCCTTGACATCTAGTTTGTTACCCTGTGGTACCTTTTGCACAGGAAAAGACAGACCAGATGCTTAATTCCATTTCTTTCTTTACCAATTTTCAGAATAATGAGTTGGTTTTCTAGGCTAACATCCTCTTGGTTTCTCTTTCCTTTTCCCACCTTTAAAAAAAATGTGTCATTAAGAACTTAAAAACAGTGACATAGTTATTGTTTCAACCTATTACATTATTATTCTTACTTGTGCTCAAATTGCCATATGTGTAGTAGTGACACCTGTCTAGTTTGGCTCCTGAATGCTTTTGATAAGAGCATTCTTGATTTTTGCAATGACTGTATTCCATGCTCATCTTATACATTTTCTGCCCCATACCTGGAACCAGTCATTTCTTTAAGCATTTTTGTCCTGTTATTAGGAAAGCATATTCAGAAGTCACTATGTGGGTATACTGTTTTTATTTTGCTATGCTTAATAATAAGTTAAAATCAAGAGCATCATGGTCAAATTTCAATTTTCGAAGTCATGCCAGAGAGTGTAGTGAACCTATTCATGATTATTTGAGAGTTCCGTTTTTTTTTAAAATTTCTTTTCCCTAGATTTGTTGAGAAATAAGTGACATATGTCACTGTTTAAGTTGAAAGGCATACAGTGTGATGGTTTGATTTACATATGTTACAGAATGATTGCAGCAGGTTCAGCTAACATCCATTTTCTCATAGGGGTCTAACACAAAGTAAAGAAAGAAAAGGGAAAAAGAAAAATGTTGTGCTTGTGATGAGAACTATTAGAATTTACTCTCTCACAAACTTTCCTGTATATTCCACAGTGGTGAGCAGTAGTCGTGTTGTACATCACGTTTCCAGTACTTGTTCGTCTTGTAACTGGACGTGTGTGCCTTTTGGCCATCTCCCTCTGATTCCCCCTCCTTGAGGTTTTCAGTTTTTGCATATGTTGCTTTTCTTTTTTAAATTGAAGTCTCCTTGGCATACAGTGTTACATTAGTTTCAGGTGTCCAATGTTGTGATTTCAGAGAAGTACATACCTTAGGCTGTGGCCACCACGAGGGTAGCTGCTGTCACCACACAACACTGTCACAACACCACTGATTATATTCCCTGGGCTGTACCTTTTATCCCTGTGACTTACTTACTCATTCCATAACTAGAGAGAGATGAATCTTTTTAAGGGCACTGACCAATCAAATGCGTTCCCCATGCCAATTCCAGTTTGCCTGTATTTGGATTCTGATGAACGTTTTAGTAACTGGAAGACGAGTGTTCCCCTGCGCACTGAGGACCGTGCATTTGATGAGCTCACACTTGGCAGGTGTCAGGTGTCAGAAGCACTGGCGGGCCGGGCCGTGCTGCTTGGCCTTCAGGAGGGCGCCAGAATGCGCACCTACCACCGTGCGGCTGCTGGGAGGAGCACCGCAAAGGAATCCAGACATTTGACAATGACTGGTAGCCGGTGTTTTAAGATTTTGTTTGCTTGCTTTGGTCCTCCCCACCCCCAATAATGAAGAAGAAATGGTATCTCAGCTAATGAGATATTTGTCCCTGGTGAAACTGAGTGGCCAGAAAATTGTTCCAAACTGTTAGGTCTTTGGTAGGCACCGTGTTAGGGAATTTGGTCATAGTCTGGATTGCTGAGTTTTGGAGAGGCTTTTCCTAGTCTGGTGTGTCTTAGCACAAGCTTTCTCGTCCCTGTGAGTGGCATATGGCTCCCACTCCCACAGTCTTCGCCACATCCTAGTGATCTTATATTCTACATTTCATTTCTAAGGGTGGACTCATGGGTGGTGTCTGAAGCGGGACGTGTAATCATGGAAGTGTGGAGACAGAATATTCGATCTTAACGTACACTTCCAATTTATTCCAATTATTCCAATTATCTCATATTTTAAAAATTATCCTTTCTTTTATGTGTTTAATAATGTTTATATTGATGGAGTTGAGCATGCATTTAAATGGTAAATAAATAAAACCACTGCAGTTCTGCATACTCAAGAAGGTGTTTCTAATTGTGCTGTATTGTCAGGAGGGACTCGAGCTACCAGATGTGTCTCCTGAGCTCTCACAGCAGCCCTTTCGTGCGGTCAGTTTGCTTCAGGAGCCACCTCTCTTCTTTTGCCCCAGTGCTTTAAAAACTTTCAAAAGCTTCTCAGTACTTTTTAACAAAGTTAAGACTATTGGTGTGTTTCGTTAAGGTTTGTGAGAACCGTTTTGTGTCTGTCTTTTCGACCGCATCTCTTTGTATCCTGTAACTAGCGCCGTTCAGTGGCGTTTCTTTTTTGGGTCCAGGCCTGCTTAGCTCCAAGCACTCCGTTTTCTCCTTGCGTGGTAAAACTTCTCCGTCCTCGTTGCACACCCCACTAACCCCATCTTATACTTCAGGACTCTGCTGAAGTCCCAGTTTCTCTGATGGGTCTGCCCTGATTCCATGGATTTGCTGTGTGGTCCTGGAGTGCCTTGTACCCTTCCTAAGGCCAGGAGCACAGGGAATTTCTCTGGTTCCATGGTTGTGCCGGTAAATGTTTTACAGCTGGATCTGTGAAAAGCAAAAAAGACGTGACTTCGTAGCATTCGTCCATGTCCATGTAAATGCTCTTATTTTGGCCAGTTTCAAGTTAGTCATGTTCCTGAATAGAGTCCTTAAGAGAGGCATGGTGGCACACTGTTACAGGGGATTTCTACCAGATGGAGACAGTGGGTGCGTCATGAGCAATAGATAATGATAAAATGTAAAATAATTGGGAAGTGGAGTGTTTGAGTATTTATCATCTTTGTTTTTAATATAATTTATTTGATTGTAAGTTTGTGTAGTTAATTTTTAATAATGACTCTAATAAGCAACTCTCAGAAATTTAAAATGTAATCTTTTCTCGTGAGATGGTGTAAGCCATCTCTAGAATCCTTTGTATCAAGCACATTATTTGAGTTGATTAGAAACTGTGGAATAAAGTAAGTATGATAAGTCGTTACCGGAGACAATTCGTATTGAGAGATGCTTGGAACAATTGTGGGCTAGATCTGTGGAGGAAAGAGAGAGAAGTTAAAAGGTGGATAGATCTCTATAGAGTACCTGTATTTAGACGGTGACTAGATTGGGTAAAGGGGGTCAGAGAGCATATTCAGATTCTGACCAAGATTGTATTAAAAATGTATATAACCACGCCCTCCCTTTTGGCTTTTTATTTTCATGTCATTCTTGGCATTTATTTTCATGTCACATCTATGCCTGTATATGTGTGAAAAGGTAAAGAGAAACATGAGCTGTGACTTCCCAGCTTCCTAAACCTTTCTGATGGTCATCCTTTGCAGGACTCCCAGTAGCAGAGCTGACAATGTGCTCAGTGTCCTGTGGTCCCAGTGGTGCACATCAGCACCTCAGATTTTAACCTGATGAGAAGTAAAGGAAGCGTTCTTTTTCTGTTTGGTCTTTTCCAGTGACTTAGCTGTCATATAAACATATTTAATGTGTGTTTTTGGTATTTTAACTCAGTAAATGTGTTTTTGAGATCGAGCCAGCCTCTGATAGGCAGTATGTTCTTAATGAGTCCTATGATTAATTCATAAAGATACTGAATACTATTTCTTTTCAAAAGGAATTTCTGTTTTTTCCTTTTAGAAGTGCAAGTACAAAAAGAGTATGGTTTGTCAAATCATCAGTGAGTCCCTTATAAAGATCTTCCACTTAGGTCATGATAATTTTACCCATAATTTGCTTTCAAGTATGTGAGATTTTTTGACATTGGAGGTTTCAAAGGTTTGAAAGATTTGACGTCTCTCTTTATTTTTTTTTACCCCTTGATAAAGGAAGACCAGTGTTCAGTCCCAAGCCTGTTATGGAATGCATGAAACATAATTGGAGGACTTGCTTAGAATAAATAAATTCCAGTTAATTAATTTCTTCAACATACACTGAACAGTCGTAAGTTCTGAACACGTTAGAATAAGTCATCTATGTATATCCTGTTAATTTTGGTATTTTAAAGCTCACCTTTTTTGTATAAGTATGTAGTTGATACTGTATAGACCAAGTAACATACATACTCTGTTATCTAGTAGATAAGGGTTTATGTTGATCTCTAAAATAACAACAGTAGTTAATGAAAATAGGGGATTATGCAAAAGGAAAATGTAAGTTGAAGTTGAAAGACGAAGACAAAGGTAAAGGAAATTTATGGATGTGCACTCTGTATCTATTCCATTTATCACATAATATTCCAGTCCACAGAACTTTGCATTTGCTTCCTGGCAGCTAATGTGTAAAGGGAAATAAGAAAAATCTTTTAGTGTTTCCTTCTTTACCAACTCTCCTGACCAACACGAACTCTATCAGACTCCTGGCAGACGTACACAGTGTTAGTCCATCTACCCATGAGATTGTTTATGATTGGCTCTTCTTATTTTTCTTTGGCCATACTGCTTAAATTTCTTTGAGCTAATTACATGTCACGCAAGAAAGAGCTCATTTCTGTGGAAGCATGTTGATGTCCAGTGTTCTGAATAGTTTAACAGACAGAGAATCTAGAGAGGAAGATAAAGAGCAAAAAAGAAAAATGTAAGTGAATCGAAACTAATTTCACAAGAATGAACTTACCATCGAATGTGCTGCTATTTCTGGACATTTACTTTGCTTTTGAATTATCACTTTATTCTGTTGTAACTTGCATGCTTGCATTATAATAGCTTTTATATGAGAACGTGTATATAAAAAAGAGGAAACATGCAAGTGCATGTAGATATCCAAGACCACTCCAGTGGGGGCCCTGATTCATGAAGATGTTAGCAGGGATCTGCTGGAGCTCAGTGTGGGTGAATGGGGGAACGAATGATAATAGATTAATCTTGCTTGTTGGAGAGACAAGATAGAGGAAAAAAAAAATGAAGAACGCATTCTTTCTTGGAAGCCCCATTTTGCTGTTTATACCTTTTATTTACTGATCGTTGAGATGTGAATTATCAGAAAAACACTTCACTGATGTTTGCTACTGAAGCTACTAAATTGGTAGTTTTGCCTGAATTACTTGATCAATTCAACCCAGGTTCCTAAATTGACTAAAGCATTTGACAAGACAGTTTTGGAGAAAATACAGACTATTTCACAAGATTGTAGTAACACGTTGTATGAAAGTATAGGTTAAGGGCATCCAACACATTTCTGTTACTTCAAGTAAATGCTCCTGACATAGATATAAGAACAAATGTCATCATGGTTACAAAAGCTGATGCAAAACTCAGACATTGTAATAGCCACGAACTAGGACATTTCCAATATTATTTTCCAAAGGTTAACTGTCAGGGTTTAGGTCCTCTAAAGAAAAAGTTTTAAAGTGGCCTAGGATAGAGTATTTATTTTATAAGCAATGTTTCTAGACAGTATAGTCTTTCTGTATTTTATTTCTGAAAATCAAAAGCTGTTAGAGCTGAAGAGGTTTTTATGATCACATCCATGTCCTCCTTGTTCTAGATGAGGAAGCCAAAGCCACGCCAGACTGTGGGGAACCCAGTGCTGTTTTAATGTGTTTTGAGATATTTCCTGTTTGAATTAAAACCTAAGCATGTATGAGCTTTGTAACAGTGGTGGCCCAGGGACACACTTTCTCCTGCTACCCCCCCCACCCCCCTTCGGGTGACCCTTCTTTTGTATGTAGGGTCACATTTGCAGAGAAAACGAAGGAGACATATTAGAAATCTGTGCTAATGCAGATAAATTTTGTAAAATCAAACAAGATTGATTACCATCCCTACTTAATTCAGAGCAAAGGAAGGGAATCTAATTTTTCTATTTTTCCACACCTCGTTTGCTATAATGAAAATGGCATTCTGCTTTGAATCACTTTCAATGAAATGATTTTCAATATTGTTGTCTCTGTGACATTTTGACAATTAAAATGTATTTCTCAAGCCTACTGGAAATGCTGCAATGCTTTCTCTTGTTTTCATTTTTTCCCACTGGCCTGTATCTGTGCTCGTTGCCTAGGAAACTACTGTTGGGTTGAATTTTGTTTGCTTGGTTGTCAGGCTGTCAGAGTTATGGGTAAAGTTCTTGCCTTTATATTTGTAAAAGTGGAATAACTATTAGAAATGTTTTATCTATGTTAAAGTGCTTTATCTCCTCAATTAAAAAGCAGCCAAGCAGTTTTTTGGTTTTCTTAAAATAATAGAGGATTTTCCCCCTTGATTATTACTGGAATTTTCTGTTTTGTGGACACATTTATAGTGGGGTTTGAATTGCCACAATGGGTTAGTTCCAAATATAGCAACTCAATAAAAAATTCTTACGTAAATATTTATTTACTTTGGGGACTTGTGGACATATATTATGATTCCTAAAATGTGCAAATATAAACATTAAAATACTACATTAAAAATCCAATGAGATCTTATAAAATGCAGGTCATTTGCCCTGTGTCTGATAAGTTAAAAAAGTATTCTCTCTATATAACACTGAAGTTAGAAAGAAGTTAAAGTTACAAAGAAGTAGAATAGGGACACCTGGGTGACTCAGATGGTTAGTCAACTGCCTTCAGCTCAGGTTGCAATCTGCAGGTCCTGGATGGAGCCCCATGTCAGGCTCCCAGCTCAGTGGGGAGTCTGCTTCTCCCTCTCCCTCTGCCTCACCCCTTGCTTGTGCTCTCTCTGTCCCTCTCTCTCAATATTTATTAATTAACTAATTAATTAATATTAAAAATATTCTAAAAGTAGAATTGCCTCAGATCTTGTTTGTGTTGATCAAAAGTTAATAAAATGGAGAAAATATAAGTAATGATTATTTAATTATATTTTCATTTAGCTAAATTCAGTGTCCTACGAAATTGCTTAATACTTTATAAAATTTAGGGGTACTTGGGTGGTGCAGTCAGTTAAATGTCCAACTCTTGGTTTTGGCTCAGGTCATGGTCTCAGGGTCGTGAGATGGAGCCCCACGTTGGGCTCCCTGCTCAGTGAAGAGTCTGCTTGAGATTCTCTTTCTCTCCTTCTGCCCCCACCCTCTGCTCACGAGCGTGTGTGTATGCTCTCTCTAAAAATAAACCTTCTTCAAAAAATACTTAAGAACATTCAGAGCTCTATGAAATTGTGTAATACTTAAAAAAAAATTCAGAGATATTTGTGTTTGTGCACTGTGATAGCCACGAACCCCGTGTAGCTGCTGAATCCTTGAAATGACCGAGGAACTGAGTTTAGCCAGTATGGCTCGTGGCGGCTCTATTTGATGTGAGAGATAGGGGCGTCGCTACTTCAGAGCATCATCTGGGAACTTGACGGCATGCAAAATCTCAGGCCCCACCCTTACATCTATTGAATCAGAATCTGTATTTTTAACAAATCACTTAGGAGTGATAAGCAGTACTCTCCAGTCTAGCTAGAGCAGTGATTCCTGTCTTGACTGCATATTTGAATTGCCCAGAGAGCTTGTCAAAATCCCTGGGCTTTACCCTAGACCTGATTTTCAGTACTTCTGCACAGGGGCCTGGGAACCAGCCTTATCCTCAGATTATTTTAATGAACAGTGGAGGTTTAGAACCTCAAAGGGTGTACGATGGGGATGGGGAGATCTTTTAGTAATGACCTGGATTTGGGACCTTTGGTTAAGGTCAGATATAGGAGGGGTATTGGTGGAGAAAGAGAGTTAGTTCTTAGTGCTTAGCATATGGTACATAGTGTTATCCTGAATTGATGAAGTATTAGAAAAAACTGTTTTTGGGGAACATACAGCCTCCTTCACTCCCAAGAGTGTAGTGGCACATTGTGTGAAGATGTAGATTGAACCCCTACTGCAAAGCATTTCTGCTTAACCCAGATAGTTGTTCCCTACATAGAAATGGAATATTTAATTTCTCTCTCTCTCTCTATGATATACCCTCCTTCAGTGTGCTACTGCCCAACTCCTTCCCGTAAATCTCCTAAAAATAAAATAAGTTGTGATGATGTTAAAAGCCTCAGTTGTTTGCCTGTCTTAGTGAAAGGGAACTTGTCTCCTTCTCATGACCTTTCTTTTTACCTGTGGAGAATGATTGCAAAGATCCCAGCATCTGATGAGTCACTGGCTGCTTACCAGTGACTCTCCTCTCAGCTCTGAGGTTCCTTGTGAGTGAATTCAGCTAATAGACACTTACTACTGGCCCTTGGTGAGACGACCATGATGGTAGATGTTGGTGAAAAAATTGGAAATACATCAGAGCCCCTGTCTTTAAGTTCTTGGTCTTTGAGGATTTCATCCTTTCTGGAGAGGAGCATGATCTCTGTGGCCTGATTATTGAGGCTTGGATTTTGTCTCTACCCCTTATTAACAGGTTAACTTCAGGGGCCTTGGAGGTCTCAGTTGGTTGGGCGTCTGCCTTCAGCTCTGGTTTTGATCTCAGAGACCTGGGATCGAGTCCCACGTCCGGCTCCCTGCTCAGTGGGGAGTCTGCTTCTCCCTCTTCCTCTGCCTCTTCCCCCTGCTTGTGTGCATGCTCTCTCTTTTTCTCTCAAATAAATAAATAAATAACTTAAATAGGTAAACTTTAGCCAGAATATCTTACCCCTGCAATACCAGGTTCCCTACCAAAAAAATGGAAATAGTAATAGAACCTATTTTGTAGCTTGTTCTGAGGTATGATCAATTAATATATTGAGGTTCTTAGCACATGCATGACCCCTAGTAAATGCTCAATATATATTAGTGGTTACAAACTTAATTGGTTTATTATAAATGATCAGGATGTATTTACTTTGACATTACTCTTTCCTTGAATGGATTAGATTAGCTATGAAAGATCTCTGCACTTCGAAGGTAATACAAACAGACATGTAGCCATATGTTCCAGAACCATGGAGTCTTATTGCCGCCTTGGAGCAACCAGTTGGTACCAAATGGCTTTATCAATAACCAGTATGTACAAAGCTGTGTGGTAAGAAATTAATCTGAAACTGGAACGCATAAGACAGAAAAGTGGATAATGAGCTATTTTTGAATACTTTTGAAGTGCTTCTATCATACTCCCCAGTATCAAATAGCATTTCTTCAATGTACAGCAGTCCCTAATCCTGTGCTCTGTTTCGTTTGTCTTCATAATGCTGATTGCCTTGTGACATCCTCTGTACTTATTTACACATTGCTTTTCTTTTACCACGAAATCTCACATCGTTGAGGGGTTATTTGCTGCCAGCAGCTAGACGAATGCCTAACATATATGAGGAGGAGCTCAAGAGATCCTTGTCTTGAATGAATGACTTCTGGTACATGCTTATATAATGTCTTTTAGTAGCATGAAAATTCAAGTTCAAGATGAAAAGTCTATTTATGACCAAAATTAAGCATTGGGACCCCAGTGGAGGTTTAATGCCTGAGAATTAAGAAGAGGATTGCCTTTGTGAGGTAGTTGATGATGGTTAATGAGCTCGCAAAGTAAGTATAAAAATGTGGTAAAGTAAGTCACAGAAAACAGACTAATGAATTAAGTGAATCTCCAGTCCCCTGTTGGGGGGGGGG
>RCUC01104926.1:0-10549 GCA_003697995.1 Taxidea taxus jeffersonii
GGAAGAGGAACCCCGAGCAAGGACACGCACATGCAGTGCGCTTGCGTTCATAGACCTACACACTGAATTTAATTGATAATATGGGGGGGGTCCATTTAAAAATACAGACTAAGAGGTGGCCAACGCGTCTGCTTTTCAAACAGTAAGTCCCTAAGCCAGGGCAGGACCGTGGGTGCCAGGAAGCCAATGAGGAAGCATGGTATTCAGTGTCTCATATGTGATCTGATTTTCTCTCACCCACACCAAGGAGGTTGGTGGCAGGAAAGTTATTCTGAGGCACATGCTTTGTCAAGGTGGGGATGGGAAGCGTGGAACTTTGGTGCTTACACTGAAAGTGCGCCAGGAGGCAGCGGCGTCCTCCCCACACACACACCCACACCGGGGGAGTATGACACCACCTTTGTTCCAGTTGGCCACAGAGGCTGGGAAAGGCTGAGGAAGATCACAACCCACACCTCTAAGGAGGATTTAAATACTCTCCACCTGAGTTTGGCTTTCATCCTCTTCACTCGAAGTTTCTGGCTCTCTGCTTGACTGTTCACGTGGCATTCATTTCAAAATGCACTTCCTTGCTTTTGCTTTTTAAATTCTGATGGCACTGGCATTAGCAAAGAAGGTGACAAAGCCATTGACATGTTGACATCCATCCCTAAAAGGACGGAGCTTTCATTTTTTAAATAAGAATGGGTCCAAAAGTGAGAGACTTGAGTGAAAGTAGGAATGGGAAAGGATGAACCTGAGGCACTTTCTAGTAACAAATGTTAGCTGAATCCACTGTGGGGCTTTAGTTTTCATAAAGAAATGCTGATGGACCATGACTCAGTATGGAGACCTGGCTGGGACATGGATGTGACTGGGTCTCTAAAATATCCCTCCACACCAAACCTTTGGCGACACAATAACTTGGCCAACAGATGCCAGCCCAGCTCCCAGGAGCAGTTAAGGATGAGCTCGACTACAGTTTCTCAGGATCACTCACCCTTCTCCAATTATCCAGTTCTGTTTAGAAAGTCATTGTGAAAATCCCACCAGCCCTAAGAACTACAAGTATAACATGGGAAATTTTATCTGTAGGGTTTGGCTTCAACAAAGCCAAGTCAAGCTGGGAAACAGAGCTGACATCAGAGGGCTTCAGTCTGGTAAATGCACGATGACTTCTTGCAGACTACAAATGATGGCTCTGTTTGTAAAGCATCAACACAACTGTGTGATTAAGTCAGTTCGGTCAAGAATCTCTGAGGGCAGTTGCTTAGACTATCAAGACAAACTGGCTAGTCACCACTTTTTTAATTTCCCAATGTGAATTGTGTGGCCTTACGTACATGAGGAGAAGGAGGGAGGAGCCATAAACTCTTTTGTTTACCAAAGCCAAGCCAGCCCTGGTAAGACCAACTGGACAGCTACAAGCCCAGGGAGGTTCATCCACATCCTCGGGTACACCAGACACCAGCTGGGGCTGATGGTGTGTTTCCCTCGTTTGAGAACAGCCCTGGCCCACGGGGATGGGGCCCTAGATGTCAGGTCTGTGTCCCATGGCTCAGTGGCTTGCGTAGTTGTTAGATCCAGGAGGAAACGAACCCAAGATGGATGGATCAGCACCACGATCCACTGCCCACAAGAGTGGGTAAAAATGGTAGCAGTTTGCTAACAACTAGTTATTAAACTTAAAAAGTCATCAGAAATACAAACTGGCCTGCCTGCCATGGGTGAGCCAGACTCATTGGAGTATTTCTACAGAACTGGAACTTAAAAGGGGGTCATCTCTCCTCTGGAGATAGAAGCCACAGGGCTGGACCTTAGCCCAGTGAGCAGTCCTATTCTCCACCAAGCCAACGATGATGGGCTGCAGTTCAAGGCAGGAATGAGAGACAGAAACAGCCCTGGAGATGTTTGATTCTTGGGCCCAACTGCTCCCTGCCCCTTGCATTGACAGTTATATGAGGCACCCCCTTATCCCGCCAATAAAATCTCTTCTGTGCTAACTAGTGTTGGGTTTCTATCACTTGTGGTCATTGTGACACATGGGCGAATTTTCTCATCCTGACCGATGACCTGTCCCACAATTAGATGACTCTTTCTGTGTGTGTGTGTGTGTGTGTGTATTTGCCTCCAATCACCCATTCGTCTCCTCTTTGCTCAAGGATCCCTCTGAGTCACAACCCGTTGTATATGGCACTCAGGTGTTCAAGATTTCTTCAGGACACCACTCCCTGTGACCCAAAGTTCCTGACATTCCTGTCCCCTGCTGCAGGCATATCTTCACCTTCTATGTGTGGAATTCTGTGCCTCCTGGCTTAATACCTTCCCATCCTTTTATTACATTCCCCTGCCTCTGGTCCCTCGGGGTTTCTGGCAGATAACGGAGCAAAATTGGCCGCTCTGCCCCTTCCTTCATCTAGGACTGTGACCGTTCCCTGTCCCCAAGAACTTCAATAAGCATCCTTTGTTCCTCCTTCCCCTCTCCTCTGTTAGCATTATAGCCAAACCCTCAGACAATAGAAAATTATCTCCTCTTTTTAAAACCCAAGGAAGCTGGCTTTAAGGCTTCATTTTAGAACATTTGACCTTGATTTCAATAGACTTTTAGGATCTTATTTCTGAAGATTATACATAGAGGCCCTTCACATTCTCAAATTTAATACTCACCATCTCCCCATATGGCAGACATTTGAGGGGGGGCCTTAGCAGAGCATCCCAATTTCCTTCCTAATGTTTGCAAAATTAGTGGGAGACAGAAATCTCCTTCTATGGGAGCTGCAAAGGTTGATATTCACTCTTCTAGTTAGAGCTTCAGCCCCCAAATTAGGCATGGCCCATCAGATGCAAACATCTGGGACTGAGAATCAGAAGCTAATTAATCCAAGAAGGGATCATGGATTTTCCGTACTGGTGGTGGCAACCAAGACAACATCCAGTCTATGGGGCAGCCTTGGTGCCTCCCGTGGAGTCCAATGCCCAACAGCAGGGCAGCAGTGCCCATGTTGAACAACTTCTGTGGCATTGATCTTGGCTGAGGATGGGCTCCCCAGCTCCCTGGGCCGCCGGTTCATTTTCTCAACATGATTCTCCAGCCTTCCCCTAGGATTCTGCAATGTCCCCAGTGCTCTTTCATAGTTAAGTTTCTCATAGCTAGAAATTATTAATGATGCACTTTCAAAGTGTTCATGACAGGCAGAAATTCATTTTTTTCCCTACAGTACATATGTGAAATATGTAATCTGGGAGACCAACACATATAGAATCTAGTTGATTCACTGATGGGTGAGCCTAGCTGACTTCCAGCATCCACGACTCAATTCAGCTCTATTCTCTCTTGTGAAATGGTAGGAGGCAGCTTGTTTCTCTTGGGGGCGGGGAGAGGGGTGGCAAAGGGAGACAGAGCTGATCAGTTGAAGCTGTGGTAGAAGTAATAAAAGCACAAAGAAAAAAAAGAGATGGTTTCTTCTGAGAAAGTAACTTTATTCATGACATAAGTTCTGTGTGTAAAAGAGAGTCCTGGCTCTAACGGGATTACTGCAGTGGCGTTTCTCCTATTGCATGGGGGAAATGATAGTCTTAGAATTCTTATTCTTATATTTGGTTTATTGACTAAACCAGGAAGGTATTGGCGGTGAAAAGAAATGTTGAGACAACAGACATACTGGTCAGCCTTCGGAGTAGAGAGCTGGATATTCTAGAAGGTCTTTGTCTACCAGGCACTGAGTTATCTGCGCACAGCACTCCTTCCTTCTTCCTTAGCCAGACTCCAGTTCTTTTTCCTCAGGTCCAAAGCTGGGGACAAAGTGTCAGCATGCCGGCCACTCGCTTGCACCCCCATATTTATGCATCTGGTGACAGTCTACATTTACAGGTTCTTACAGGGGTGATTTCCATAGCAACAGTAGGAATATAAAAAAGGCACCTGAGTGATGCTTTAAAGATAAGTCCCCTTCTTTAAGAAGCCTTCCCTCTGGGGAGTGACAGCCTATTGCCTCTTAAAGTTTCTTTGCTCCCTGCCATATATGTACATCTCTAACTCAGCTCGCTGTCTTCTGGCTTAATTACCAACATGTTGGCCTCACTTTTTAGGCCAGGAGATAAAGAGAGATCCTTGCTGGACAGCTGTGGTTTACACGTGTTTTATGAACCAACAAGGAAGGAGGAGAAAAAAACTTGCATGATTAGAATGCCTACCAGACTCCCAGCATGTTTACTTATTTTGTCTCATTTTCATATTTAACTCACGCAGAACAAGGATACTTCTGCAGTGCAGGCCGAGCCTGTGCAAAGGTGGCAAATTTTATATCCAACATTTCATTCCTGTGTCCCGTCACCAAGAAAGCCAGTGAGAAGAAAGCATGAAGTAGTTAGCGTCTGCGTCAGGCCGGGGACACAAGTGACAGAGGGAGAGCAGAACGCATGAGGCTCAAGCTGGCTATTCTGTTTCCAAATCCTTCATCTCATTCAATCAGAGGGTTGGGAAGGAGTGATATTGATTCATTTCCTGAGCTGAGAGGGGAAGCCCTTCAAGCAAAGGGTATTAACTATTTGGGATTTGTTTCCTTGACAATTACCTGCCAGCCTCTGAGTTTTCTCCTTTTTTAATTTAAAGACATGTGTGCACAGCATTATCTTGCTAAGCAAAGCCCTAGTAATTTTTCACCTCCCTCCAAGAATCTCCATTTTTTTGAGACCATGCTACCATTTTTAAAAAAACCTTTTGCCTTGTGAGCATGTATGGAAAAGGCTGGTCTCACCTGTATATGAAAATTCAACTCATTCATTTGTTCATTCATTCATTCATACAGGTATCTGAGTCTCCTCCTTTGTGTCAGTCATGGTGCTTTGGGGAATGCAAAGGACCATGGACCCTACCCTCACAGAGCTTGTCATCTAATTGAAAGAAAGAAGTCAGTTAATTATACAGTTATGGAATTACAAACTGGGATAAGGGCATTGAAAATAAAGGTACCCAGTTGTGATGGAATGCTGTGACACGGCCCCTGTTCCCCACATTCTACCCTGTTCCCTACATTCTACTGTTAAGGTTTTTCCATTTAGAGGATGGATGAATTAGCACATGAAGACATCCATCGTGAGTAAGTTTGGTCCCATCACTTTCTTCCAAACAGATGCGTGAAATCAGTGTCCTGAGGAAATGGAAGGATTTATGGGCTCAATAGAGGATAAAGGATCAATTGGGGAGCATTAGACATTGTTTGGTGGGTGAACCTGACCAGGGAGCTCCAGAAACCCTATTTATAGCAGATAGGCACCAGATGTTCAAGAGGGAAGGAGAAGTACACAAAATGAGAAGCTAAGAGCCCAGAAAACAGATCTGTCCTAAGGAGGCCTTACCCACCACTGCACGTATCTAGAGAAACGATAAATATAAGGTACAGGGAATGATCTTAAATTCACTTGTCATTAGTACCTGAGCTATTCAAAGCTAATTTTCGGTGACTACAGATTAATAATAGACACAGGTGTTTGGCATTCTCTCTGAAACCAAGTGGCATCTTTTTATTAGAAGTTTTCCAGCTGGCTGCCTTCAATTCTGCCAACTACACAGATGGGAAGGGTTCCCTTACCTGGACTCAATGTGTACATCCCATCAGTTGTTACTTGTCAAGCGCGGTCTCCTAAGTGAGATAACACAGGCTATAGTTGAGTTAAATGAACATTTTTTATTCCTGGTTATGACTTAATCTCTGGTTATGATTGATTCCTGGTTATGTCCTTAATCCCTCATCTTATTGAATGAGATCAAACAACATGTACACTCAAAGTCTCTCCCCCTTTTCCTTTATTTTAATCTGAAGCCCAAGCCAGGACTAATTATGAAAAATCAGGTCCAGGCTTTGCTTTCCCCTGGGCTTTCACCTGGCCCTGCGAATCCCTCTGGGTAAAAAGAGCCCCTAAGACAAAGGTTCAGCCAATGCACAGGGAGAAGTGAAAAAAGAGTTTCCCCAAGATTAATTCTCATTCTGTTACCCTTCCCACCAGGGTGTCCATCGCCAAGCCTTGGGAAGGGCATGTGGATTCTCAGCTAAACCCATGTAAAGTCCTCCTTGAGTTCAGAGTTGGGGAAAGAGATTATGCAAACACTCTTTTAACTTTCTCTTGGGAGAGTTCATGCAAGGGCTGTTACGTTCCATAAAGAACCAATGTGAGTTTCCTCTAGTATTTCCCTTCTCTTAACAAGATCCTGAAGTTCTGTTGGAGCCTGAATTTCAGTGGGATTTTGCTTCATGTAGGTTGGAACCTTTGTAGGATTTTCAACTTCATTTTAATTTTAGGTATATCAAGGAGGCCTTTCTCTGTGCCTAGGATGGAGTGATCCTAGAAGTGTAGAACTCCATCTTACAAAATTTCATCCACCATGTAGCTTGTTGGTAGCCTTTGCAAAATAGAAGTTGAATTAATCAATCATTCGAGTCTAAGGCAATTTCTCTGCTTTCAGGAAATTTATAATTGGGTGAGAGATAAAGGCATGCACACATAGAAAAAAAGATATATAAAGTACTGTGGTAAAATGGAATGGGTTTTCAGCTGAACATTAAGAGCCTAGGTCAGAGTTGTGGTTCTGCCATTTATAAATGGTGATTCAACATTACTTCCTGGAACCCCAGTTTCCTCATCTGCAATTGGCAAAGTTGGACTAAATGATATTAGATGACTCCCTATAAATTCTACCCAGATGATATTTCAAATCTATTCTCTTGCTTCTGTGCCCACTACTCCTGTCCACACTACCACCATCTTGTTCCTGTGGCATCCTAAAAGGCCCTGGTTTCCCTGCTTCCAGTCTTATCTTCTCAGATTTTGTCATTGCAGCTAGAGTAACTTTTTGAAAATATAAATTATATCTTAACACTTGCCCCTCTCCTACTACCAAAAATTCTCCAGTGGCTCCCAACTGCACTTAGAATAAAACATAGGCCGCATAGCTATTCTTCCATAGCCTGACCTGTGGTTATCTCCCTGGCCTTATCATCTTGTGCTCTCCCCCTTATCCACTATATGATTACTGACTTTTTTTGGCCCAAACCATGCCCATAACCACCCTGTTCTTCCATCTAGGAAATTCCCTTCCCTTCTGAGCTTTTTGCAACCAGTCATTCCTTATTGTTTCTTTCTCCCTCCAAATAGGACCAGGAACCAAGGGGATAAGGAGCAGAAATCGGGGCTCTTGGGTGGCTCAGTGGGTTAAAGCCTCTGCCTTCGGCTCAGGTCATGATCTCAGGGTCCTGGGATCGAGCCCCACATCGGGCTCTCTGCTCCACAGGGAGCCTGCTTCCTCCTCTCCCTCTCTCTCTCTGCCTGCCTCTCTGCCTACTTGTGATCTCTGTCTGTCAAATAAATAAATAAAATCTTAAAAAAAAAAACCAAGATCGGGTTCCAGTCCAATTGAGAAATTAAATGGAGAGTAATGTAAAAGCTCCTAGTTTTGGAGGCTAATGGAGGCAGGAGAATGGAAAGGGAAGAAGAGGTTTGGGACATGGTAAAGGAACTCTCCATGGCTGTTTATAAATCCTTGTCTTTCTTTTGATGCTTTCCCTTATCTGGAATACATAAGCTTTTCTTTTTTTCCCCCACAAAGAAGAGAGTAAGAATGTTATGGCTAAACTGGTTGCTGTATTCAGTGTCTGACTGTATCAGTCAATGCCCTATTCTGATTGGCCAGTGCCCAGCTGATCCAAGTGTTAACATTTTTTAATATCATGGCTCTAGTGGTCTTTCTGGTGTCCTGCTCCCCTTTCTGAACCATCTCCTGCTCTATGCTCGAATGCCACCCTTAGGCAGAGCTTGTCAAAGTTTTCCTTCCAGGGACCCATAAAGGTAGAAATTCCTAGATTAGAGGTTGTGGACCAAATTTATTTGAAGACTCTTTACTTTAAGCCTTACAATTCATCAAAATTGATATTCTGCTTCATAAAATTTGTTTTAATATGAAAAACATGTTTTAAAGTACTATTAAGATTTGTAGTTTAAAGAACAGACTTGGAAGTCAGAACCCTAAGAGTTGGGATCACTGTACTGCCACTCAGGAGTTGTATGACCTTGAGCAAGTTACCTGACCTCTCTGAGCCTCCATATTCCTCCTATGGTTGCTGAGCACATGGCAAATATTCTATGGATTATGAGCATCCTGGGGCCTGGAGTCTGTGTTTTGTCCATCTTCTTATTTCCCACAGAGACTAGCTTAAGAGTGCCCTGTCTGTGGAAGTCCCTTTATATGTGTTCATTCCTCTACATCAGACATATGTGCACCTGTGGTTATCCAGTTTTTACCACTAGATGGAGAGCATGTATCCCAGGATTTTTTAATCCGTTAGTAAGTGAGAGAGCAAACATTTATATGTAGTGTCTTAAACAAATCAACTTATTTGTTAATGACAGTATCATTAAAACTAGCTCTCAAAAATGCAATTATAAGATAACTTTCAGAACTAATTGTTCTTAAAATAATTAAAAGGCAAAGGCAAGGGAGAAACATGAACTGCAGGATAGCAGTAACTCTGGGGGTGGCATAAATTGGAATGGGGGGGTGGGAGCTTAAATGTATCTATCTGCTGATTTCTTATTTAAAAATAGATTCCAAGCAAATATGTCATAGAGCATTAACCTTGGATGAATTCTGGGTGCTGGTGGTGAATATATATTTCTGTGTTTGAAATTTTTCACAATTGCACTTTTGTAAAGTGGGGGGAAAGACTCAGGGATGAAATGTATGCTTCCTGTTTCTATCTCTATACATGCTGCCTAATGAGCTTTCCCTGGAGAGCTGCACTTTGCTACAGAAAAATACAATATAGCAAAAACCATACCATATCTCTCCCATTGCCACCTTCCTCCTTACATTACAAAACTTACATTTTGCCCTGAAGTTAAGTCCTTTAAAGGTCATCACTTCAACTCAGTTGGCTAATTAGTTCTTGTCTCCAAATTGGATTGCTTTCTACTAATTTGAAATATGTAGAAACACTGTTCCTGCATGTCTGTTCTGGTTACAATTGCTACATAACAAACTACTCCAAACCTTTGTGGCATGAAACACCCATCTTACTAGGCTTGTAGAACTTTGTTCCATGATATCTGGGGCCTCACGCTGGAAGACTTAAACTGGGGGGTGACTTGATAGTTGGAAGTAACATGCTGGTTGGGGATGGGGTAGGGGGAGTGCCTTTGCTCACGTGTTTAGTAGTTGATACTGGCTGGCACCTGACACTTCAATGGGGCAGCTTGATTGAGCCATCTTCTGGATATAAACAAGTCACTATGGTTGGCTCAGATTCCACAGGAAGAGACAGAGATACAGGACTTCAATGAAAGGGGTGTCAAAGAATTTGCAGGCATATGATAAGGCCATCACAATATCTTCTTAACTCTGCTATTACAATGAAGTGAAATTGACAGGCCTGGACCCCACTTCCTCTTTGTCCATTCAACTCATCTACTGGAGGAGCATTCAAGTGTATCCACTAAATTATCTACAGATATGTCTGGTCAAGTTCATGCAGCTCAGGTTTAAACTAAGGGTAATTCATTTTATCAGCCCTATTGCTCTTGAAAGCTGAACAGTTATTTTTTTATGACCAGTATACATAAAGGTATATATCATAAATAACATTTATAATAAAATTTTTTTACCACCAATGAAATATTCTCAAAGGAGAACTTCATTAATTATCTGTTGCTGTACAATGAATGAGTCTAAAACTCAGTAGCTTTTAAACAACATTTACGATCTCATGGCTTCTGTGGGTGAGGAATTTGTGATTGCTTAGCTCAGTGGCCCTGGCTCTTGGTCTCTTGTTGGGGCTGTAGTCAAGACGTTGGCCAGGGCTGTGTCATCTGAAGTCTTAAATGAGGTTGAGGAATCTACTGCCAGCATGGTTCGCTCACATGGCTGTTGGCCAGAGGGCACAGTTATTTATTGGTTCTTGGCAGGTGACATCAGATCCTCAACATGTGGGCCTCTTCACAGGACTGCTTTAGTGGTCTCATGACATGACAGCTGGTGTCTTCAGAGTGAGCGATCCAAGAGAGAGAGCAAGGAGGAAGCCACAGTACCTTTTATGTTCAAATCTTTGTAAGTGACACAAGGTCACACCTGCCATGCTTTATTCATCAGAAGTGAGTTACTGAGTCCTGCTCATGCTCAAGGGGAGGAGAGCTAAGTCCCACCTCTTGAAGGGAGGCAGATGAAAGAATTTGTGATTCTATATTAAGACTGCCACAGGGAGTTGGGAGGAGAGGTTTCTCTAACTCTGTCCTGAAGGACTCGGCCTCGGGACAGCTCCTATTTATGCAACCAACATGGGGAAACCAGTCATTTCTATGGAAAAGCAAAAATCAACTTCCACTTTGCCATTCAGATGGGAAGTAGACCTGAATACTCTCTTCTACTCTGTTCATACCTTTTTTTTTTAACATCTGGGTTCTAGTCCCGGTTTGCTTTTTTTTTTTTTTTTGTCAGAGAGAGCGGGAGCGAGCACAGGCAGACAGAGTGGCAGGCAGAGGCAGAGGGAGAAGCAGGCTCCCTGCTGAGCAAGGAGCCCGATGT
>RCUC01104940.1:0-14089 GCA_003697995.1 Taxidea taxus jeffersonii
TTAGATAATTAAGACAGAAAACTTTAAACCAAGCCTTCAGTGCTGTAGCTCTTTAAAAGTTCTGCTTTTAAAGAAAGTTCTGCTATAAATCTGCTGGGTTTATTAATTGCGGATGCTCATTTAGTAGGGCATTAAACATAATATGATGCAACTTACTGAGGGCTTTTCTTTGTTTTAAAACTCCCCCAAAGTAAAAAAGACCAGGAAGAGAAAAGGGTTAATTGAGTTCATCTGGATGAACCTCCCATCTCATCCCCCACCCTAACCCTTCTTACCCTTAAATCCTGCCATACTACTTTGTCTCTGTGCCCAACCCTTTCCCAGGTCCTTCTCACTTGCCTTGAATCCCAGGCTCTGAAGCTGGGCACTGAGGCTTTCATTCTGTCATTTGATGTTATTTTATAGTCATTTCATGGGTTCTTAGAACTGGTTGGTCTCTAGAATTTGCCTTTTTTTCCAGGTTTTAGCTCCATTTTCCCACAGTGGCTTAAACAATGATGATAATTGGACATCCTGTTTCCAGTATCGTGATGGTTAATTTATGTGTCAGTGTGGTTAGGCTATGGCATCCAGTTGTTCGGTCAAAGGACCATTAGGATGTTTCTGTTAAACTATTTTTCAGATGTAATCAACACTTAAATCAGTAGATATTTGGAATAAAACAGATTATGTGGGAGAACCTCATCCAATTAGTTGAAGGCCCAGGAGACAGACTGAAGTTCCCCAACTGCAGCTTAGAAGCCCTGCCAGGATTTCCAGCTTGCTGCCCTGTGCATCAGACTTAAGACTATAGTAGCAACTCCCCCAAATTTCTAGCCTTTTTGCCTGCTCAACCCCCCACCCTGCAGATTTTGGACTTGTCTCCCCCCACTATCACATGAGCCAATTCCTTAAAATCGTATTCTTTCCTACTGGTTCTGTTGTTTTGGAAAACTCTAATATGAGTATGAAAAATCTGCATTAAAGGATAGATATGATTGTAAGAGATTTTAGTGGGCTATGTCATTCTTAAAGTAATCCTTTGAAGAAAATATCTAGCTACCAGTTTGCAAGTGATAACTCCTTAGAGGAGCCTTAAAGAATTAATCAGTCAGCCATTGGCCCTCTCTCCAAACCATATTAAACTCATGCTTCATTGATTTTTAAAAACATTTTACTTGGAAATAATTTCAAACTTACAGAAATGTTGCAAGAAAAAGAATAGTACAAAAAAAAAAAAAAAGAATAGTACAGAGAAGGGACACCTGGGTGGTGCAGTCTTTTAAGCATCTGTCTGCCTTAGGCTCAGGCCATGATCCTGGTGTCCTAGGATCGAGCCCATGTCAAGACCTATGTTGAGACCCATCTCTGGCTTCCTGCTCAATGGGGAGTCTGCTTTTTCTCTCTCCCTCTGCCTCTCATTGCTTGTGTTCTCTCTCTCTCCTGCTTACTTTCTTTCTCAAATAAATAAATAAATAAATAAAATCTTCAATAAAAGGATATGCAAAACCCCTATACCCTCTACTGGGCTTCATCTGCTTTACCCATTTAATTTTATCATTGTGCACTTATTGTCTCTCTTCCTATATACATACATACACATACACACACACACACAATTTCTTTTTTTAAAAATTTATTTATTTATTTATTTGACAGACAGAGATCACAAGTAGGCAGAGAGGCAGGCAGAGACAGAGGGGGAAGCAGGCTCCCCGCCGAGCAGAGAGCCTGATGTGGGGCTCGATCCAAGGACCCTGAGATCATGACTGAGCTGAAGGCAGAGGCTTTAACCCACTGAGCCACCCAGGTGCCCCCACAGTTTCTTTTTCTGAACCATCTGAGAGTAACTTGTATGTACCATAACTCTTCAAAATACATCTAGGTAGAGTCTCTTACTAATCTAGTTATGAACTAAAATAAATTTAATATCGATATAATATTTGCATCTATTCCATAGTCTGTATTCCAGTTGTATTCATTGGTCTAATATTGTCCTATAAAGTATTTTTTTTTCTTTAGTAGAGGATCAAGTTATCATGTTTCTCTATTCTGGAACCTTTCCACACCCTCTTTTTGTCATGTATGAGATAGGTGCCACCAATTTAATACAAAATTTCTAGGAAAATAGTCCAGCTAATGTTGGCTTTAACAAAACTTAGAGTCAGAGATAAATCAATACAAGATGTAATTTTCCTCCTGGGACTTAATTAGGATCACACAAAATTCTGGATACAAAACACATACCCCAATAATGCCTGACTAAATCAGTTTATGGTCCTTTCTTCTGTAATACGCTTTCCTAATCTTTGCCATGGGCACAGTCAGTGAGTAAGATAGACCCTGCATCTGAAGTTCTGTGACTAAGAGGTTTTCTGAATTGAGCTGGGCCTGGCAATTAAAACCAGATATGCTTTTCAGTTAATTAGTTCATAACATAAGAGAACACTAAGAGCTTGAGTTTTTTAAAAAGTTAATGAGAAGACATTAAAGTCACTGGGAATAGGCTTTTATAAAATATGTTTCCTTCAGCTTAATATATTTTCTAAAAAATTAGTTAAGCTAGGGGCACTTGGATGGCTTAGTCAGGTCAGCGTCTGACTTTTGATTTCAGCTCAGGTCATGATCTCAGGGTGGTGAGATCAAGCCCTGCGTGGAGCCCTGCATTGGGCTCCATGCTCAGTGGGGAGTCTGCTTAAGATTCTCTCCCTCTGTCCCCTCCTCAAATAAATAAATAAATAAATAAATAAATCTTAAAAAATCAAAAACCAAAACAACTAATTGAATTAGGTTTAGCCCACAGCAACCTTGGCTTTTTCTTTTTTCTTTTCTTTTCTTCTCTTTCCTTCCTTTTTTTTTTTTTTTTTCAGAGAGAGAACAGGAGCGAGCACAGACAGAGTGGCAGGCAGAGGGAGAAGCAGGCTCACTGCTGAGCAAGGAGCCTGATGTGGGACTCGATCCCAGGACGCTGGGATCATGACCTGAGCCGAAGGCAGCTGCTTAACCAACTGAGCCACCCAGGCGTCCCTCCTTCCTTTTTTTTTTTAAACAGAGGGCAACATTTGATTAGTTACTATTCATCAAAAAATACTAATTGATGGGAATAACCCAGTAGATATATAAAGACAGATAACATTAGTTAACCAGGAACAAAAAAAATTGCATGATGTAGTACAGTTAGCTAAGAAAAAATTCTTCATTTTGAAATACATTTTTATGCAATGTCATATGGTTTAGTTAAAATCATTGTCATGGTACCTTTTGGTCCAAAAACAGAAGTCATATAGGGTGTCATGTAACGTCTTCACTTTGGCTAACTCACTGTTTTGGCATTGTTTTTGCTGCAGATTTATATAGAGATGGTTCATGTCATACTTTAGAAAACTGTCTTTGGATAATAGAACAGAAAGAACACAGTTCAGGAGACTTCTGAATTATTAGATTTTTTGAAATACAATTTATTTAAAGGCATATTCTGTGAGGAATGCAAATAACTTAGTTTTTTTTTAAAGAGGAAAAATATTAAATTAGAATTTGGTGGGGGTGGGGAGGGTGTATATGTTTAGGTGATTAACAGTTAGCTGATTACCAGTCAGAAGTCCCCATGTAGTAGATAGTACTTTTGTGAGAAAGATTTTTTTTTAATAAGGAGGGCAATCTTTTTTTTTTTTTTTTTTAAGATATTTTAATTTATTTACTTGACAGAGAGAGATCACAAGTAGGCAGAGAGGCAGGCGGGGGGGTGGGGAAGCAGGCTCCCTGCTGAGCAGAGAGCCCAATGTGGGGCTCAATCCCAGGACCCTGAGATCATGACCTGAGCCAAAGGCAGAGGCTTAACCCACTGAGCCACTCAGGCACCCCGAGAAAGATTTTTGTTTGTTTTACTTAGAAAACTTGATGAATCAAATGACTGCCATTTTAAAAAAATGAATACCATTCTCATTTAGAAACCAACTAATTGTGGGGCCTATAACCAAGGTCAGGAAGTTAATAATAAAGTTTATTAAGACAAGTGACTCACTTGCTTGGGAAACCCAAATGACCTTGGGTCAGGAAGATCTTCTAATACTAAGTGTAAAGCATCTCTGATGAAACGGATGTTTCCAGAAATGTTTCTACAGTATTTTCTGTTATTGACCATACGGGAGGCTAGAAAGGCACTTGCTCTTTGTTAGAGCGACACGGGCTTCCCTGGGACACCTTGACAAAGGACAAAGACATACTTCTTTCTCACCTGGTAAAGAGGATGAAATGTTTCCTTCTGAATGAGTCTGTACCACTGAATGCAGAAAGCAGTCATGTGCCAGGAATAAGTTCTGGCCCTTGGCTTCCTGCTTCTTCCAAGTGGTTTTCCATCCCTTATTGCACCAAATGGAATTCAGAGAGGCTGCTCCCGACATCCTCCCAAAGAGACAGCTCCTCCAGTGAGGCATGCAGACACATTCTGATGTCTAGGGTGTTTTCTCTGCTAAGCACGGGCAAGACTACATTGTACCAACATCCCACGTCGCCTACACTTGAGCAGCCTCCTCCACTTTCTCTGAGTGCCACGGCCTAGTACTATAGCCCTGAGAAACCATGTCTGAGGATCCTGCAGAGTGGGAGGGAAAAGCGGGTAATAGATGCCTATTTCAAAACAAGAGCAGCAGGTGTGTGTGTTTTGCTGAGGCTGAGAGTATAGGGTGGGTAGAAGTGTGTTAGATCTGGGGTGAGGTGGACTGACGGAGATGGTAAATGGGTCTAGGATTTTGGATCGCCTACATCAGCATTTCAGACCTTGGGTATTGCTTTTTAAATCACAACATATAATTTCTTTTCCATTCTCCCAAGAGAGCTCAAGTATGATCATTAAATTTTCTTTTAGAAGATTATGAACCTAGGGGCGCCTGGGTGGCTCAGTGGGTTAAAGCCTCTGCCTTCAGCTCAGGTCATGATCCCAGGGTCCTGGGATGGAGCCCCGCATCGGGCTCTCTGCTCAGCAGGGAGCCTGCTTCCCTGCCTCTCTCTCTCTGCCTCTCCCTCTGCCTGCCTCTCTGCCTACTTCTGATCTCTGCCTGTCAAATAAATAAATAAAATCTTTAAAAAAAGAAGATTATGAACCTAGGGCTCAGCCACTGTTAGATTTTATTTACCAAAATGCAATGAAATGATTAGATAAATCATTGGTGCCTTTGCCAGTAACTGTGACTCCTGTGGAATTATAACTTTTTTTTTTATTTAAGCATTTTTTATTTTTTTTTTTTAAAGATTTTATTTATTTATTTGACAGACAGAGATCGCAAGTAGGCAGAGAGGCAGGCAGAGAGGAGGAAGCAGGCCCCATGCAGAGCAAAGAGCCCAATGCGGGGCTTGATCCCAGGACCCTGGGATCATGACCTGAGCTGAAGGCAGAGGCTTTAACCCACTGAGCCACCCAGGTGCCCCTATTTAAGCATTTTTTAAAATTTAAACATATAATGTAACCCCACCACCCTCTCCCAACCCCCCTCCCCCCACCCCCATCAGTTTGTTTTATGACATTAAGAGCCTCTTTTGGTTTGTCTCCCTCCCGATCCCATCTTGTTTCATTTTTTCTTTTCCTACCCCCTTAACCCCCACCCCCGTTGCATCTCCACTTCCTCATATCTCTCCCTGATATGGAATTATAACTTTTGTAACGTTAATTTTTTTAAACTTCCAAGATTACTGCTGGTATGTGTTAAAAATTATTCTGAAGAATTATTCTAAATTTTAAAATTTTAGCTTACTTAAAATAAATTATAATTTTAAAATTATATTTTAAATATATAATATGTAAATATATATGTAATGTATATTAATGTATTACTAATATAATAAAATATATAAATATATAATATATAAAACCATATATTATAAAATAATTTTAAAATTATTTTGAGATTTTATTTATTTTAAAGATTTATTTATTTGAGATAGATAGTGAAAGAGAGGCAGACTCCCCACTGAGCAGGGAGCCTGACGCAGGACTCAATCCCAGGACCTCAAGATCATGACCTGAGCCGAAATCAAGAGCCAGGTATTCAACTTACTAAGTCACCCAGGTGCCCCAAGATTTATTTTTGTTAAAACAGTGAAGAATACTTTATTCAGGACCCTTGTAGTAAGAGCCTTGCAGTAGAGGAGAGAGATGGTGCTCAACTCCAAATACAATAAAGACAGCTGGTATCTTAACAGAGAGAAGGTGTCAGTGGATGGAAAATTACCAAGAGGAGACATCAAAATGGGGGAGCTTGTCAAACCACCTTAACAGGATTCTTGCCAAAGGCAGGACAAAGACATACACATCAAAGTTGGGGCATGAGGAACTCTGTGCCAGCAAGGATGAAGGCCATGGCTGAGGCCTAGTAGAGAAAAGGTTTCTGAGGAACCTGACTAAAGTTTGGTCAAGGAGAATCCTTGTCATATGTACTAAATCTCATTGTCCACTGCAGAAAGGAGAGTAGGGTGGGGCACCTCGGTGGCTCAGTTGGTTAAACTTCTGCCTTTGGCTTGGGTCATGATACCAGGGTCCCAGGTCGGGCTCCCTGCTCCATGGGGAGTCTGCTTCTTCCTCTCCCCCTGCTTGTGTTCTCTCTCTCTTGCTTGCTCACTCTCTCTCTCAAATAAATAAAATCTTTAAAAAGTTGGGGCCAGTGGAGACTGTGGTATAGTTAATCAGAGATGGGGCAAAGCCTTTCTCATACTTGTGCTTGGGAAGTAATTCATATAGGGTTGCTGTGTGAGGGCCCAGTGTGTCTCTTCTGAAGGGTGGCCTCAAATGCTGCCGGAGGGCCAGCAGTGTCAGCAGTTGGGCCAGCCAGAGCTTAAGACCTTCTGCTCACTGTGGCCCACCCCAGCTAGTCCAGCCAAACAAATTGCTGTTAAACTGGATCCAAGGATTATTTGTTGTATATGGCATAAGAAAGTAATATGGTTTGATTCTTTTGCATGTACCTGTCCAGCGGCTGGGCCACTTTCTTACACCATACACAAAATAAACTCAAAATGGATTGAAGACCTAAATGTGAGACCTGAAACATAAAACTCCTAGAAGAAAACATGGGAAGTAATTTCTTTGGCATTGGCCATGTACACATTTTTCTAGATATGTCTCTTCAAGCAAGGGAAACAAAAGCAAAATTAAACTATTGAGATTACACCAAAATAAAAAACTTTTTGCTCAGCAAAGGAAACCATCAACAAAAAGGCAATGTACTGGAGGGGAGAAGATTTTTGCAAATGATATATCCAATAAGGGGTTAAAATATATAATGTACAACTCAACACTAAAAAAAAATAATCTGATTATAAATGGATAAAGGACCTGAATAGATATTTTTCAGAGAAAGACATATAGATAGAAGGCTAACAGACACATGAAAAGATACTCAGCATCACTAATCACCAGGGAAATGCAAATCAAAATCACAGTGAGATATCATCTTACAACTATCAGAACAGCTAGAACAAAAAAGACAAGAAATAACAAATGTTGGCAAAGATGTAGAGAAAAAGGAACCCTCATGCACTGTTGGTGGGAATATAAATTAATGCAGCCACTGTGGAAAACAGTATGAAGGTTTCTCAAAAAATTAAAAATAGAATTAGCATATGATCCACTAATTTCATCCCAGGCTATTTGCCCCCTAAAAAACAAAAACACTAATTTGAAAAGATATATGCACCCATATGTTCATTGTAGTGTTATTTACAATAGCCAAGATACAGAAGCAACCTTTATCCATTGATAGATGAATGGATAAAGATGTGGTATATGTGTATACACACATGTACACACACACACACATACACACAATGAAGTATTACTCAAACATAAAAAAGAATGAGATCTCGCCATTTGTAATAACATAGATGGACCTGAAAGTTACAGTGTTAAGTGAAATAAGTCAGAGAAAGATAAATACCATATGCTTTCACTCATAGGTGGAATTTAAGAAACAAAATAAAGAAAAAGACAGAAAGAAAAAACTCAGACTTTTAAATACAGAGAAGAAACTGGTGGTTACCAGAGGGGAGGTAGGTGGGGAGTTGAGTGAAATAGCACGATCAAGATGAGCACTGAGTAATGCGTAGAAGTGTTGTTGTTGTTGTTGTTATTGTTATTGCTTTTAGATTTTATTTTTTTAAGTAAACTCTCCACCCAAAATAGGGCTCAAACTTAAAACCCCATGATCAAGAGTCTGATGCTCCACTGACTGAGCCATCCAGCTGCCCCAGTGTGTGGAAGTTTTTAATGATTATATTGTACATCTGAAACTATTATCACACTGTATGTGAGTTATACTTAGAAAACAACAACAAAAACTAGATCCTGGGAGACTGGGAAGTCCTTATTATTGCATGTCTCAGAGTCAAAATCAAAGAATCAGATCACATTTTACTACTATTACGTATTCTTTACAAATTGGAACTATATTTTATATTATAAATGATCTTGTGTGGTAATCACCTCTAAAGCTTGTTCAATTTTGTGTGTGTGGTAAGCATAAAATTTATCATTTTAACTTAAAAAATTTTTTTTCATTTCAACTTTTTTGAGTATACAGTTCAGTGCCATGAAAGTACATTCACATTCACCACTATCCATTTCTAGAACTTTTCCATCATCCCCAGATTAAATACTAACTCCCAATTGCCCCCTCCCTTTAGTCTGTGGCAACTATTGTTCTACCTTCTGTCTCTATGAATTTGACTTACTCTAGGCATCTCATAGAAGTGGAACAGTACATTTGTCCTTTTATGACAGGCTTACTTCACTTAACATAATGTCTTCAAGATTCATCCATGTTGGGGCGCCTGGGTGGCTCAGTTAAGCCTCTGCCTTCGGCTCAGGTCATGATCTCAGGGTCCTGGGATTGAGCCCCGCATCTGGCTCTCTGCTGGTTAGGGAGCCTGCTTCTCCCTCTCTCTCTGCCTGCCTCTCTGCCTACTTGTGATCTCTCTCTGTCAAATAAATAAATAAAATCTTAAAAAAAAAAAAAGATTCATCCATGTTATAATATGTGTCAAAATTTCCTTCCCTTTTTTTTAAGGCTGAGTAATACCTCATTGTATGTATATATTGTATTTTGTTTATAAATTCATTTGTCAAAGGACACTTGAGTTACTTTTAGCTTTTGGCTTTTGTGAATAATCCTACTATGAACATGGATGTAAAAGTATCTGTTTGAGTCCCTGCTTTCACTTCTTTTGGCTATCTACTAGAAGTAGAATTGCTGGATCATTTGGTAATTATATTTTCAGTTTCTTAAGGAACCATCATACTGTATTCTACAGTGTCTGTACCATTTTACAGTCAGACCAGCAGTACTTGGGAGTTCCGGTTTCTCTATAACCTCATCAATCTACCTTTCCTTCCTTCCTTCATTCCTTCCTTCCTTCTCTCTCCCTTCCTTCCTTCTTTCCTTCCTTCCTCTCTTTTCTCTTTCCTCTTTTTTCCTTCCTTCCTTCAGTCCTTCCTTCCTTCCTTCCTCCACCTTTCTTCCCTCCTTCCTCCTTCCCTTCTTCCTTCTCCTCCCCCTTCCCTTCCTCCTCCCCTTCCTCCCCTTTTTTCCTTCCTCCCTCCCTCCCTTCCTCTCTTTCTTTCTAGCCATCCTGATGGGTGTGAAGTGACATCTCATTATGGTTTTGATTTGTATTTCCCTGATGATTAATGTTGTTGAGCATCTTTTCCTGTGGTTATACATACCATTTTTATATCTCCTTTGGAGAAATGTCTGCTCTAATCCTTTGCCTATTTTTAAATTGAGTTGTTTGGGGTTTTTTGTTGTTGAGTGTAAGGAATTCTTATATATTCTAGATATTAATCTCTTATCAGACATATGATTTGCAAATATTTTCTCCTATTCTGTTGGTTGCCTTTTCACTCTGTTGGTAGTATCCTTTGATACATAAAAGTTTTCCATTTTTTTTTAAAGATTTTTATTTATTTATTTGACAGAGAGAGATCACAAGTAGACAGAGGCAGCAGAGAGAGAGAGGGAAGCAGGCTCCCTGCTGAGCAGAGAGCCCAACGTGGGGCTCGATCCCAGGACCCTGAGATCATGACCTGAGCTGAAGGCAGAGGCTTAACCACTGAGCCACCCAGTTGCCCTTCAATTTTTTTTTATTTAAAGATTTTTATTTTATTTGACACAGAGAGGGGTCACAAGTAGACAGAGAGGCAGGCAGAGAGAGAGGGGAAGCAGGTTCCCTGCCAAGCAGAGAGCCTGATGCAGGGCTTGATCCCAGGACCCTGAGATCATGACTTGAGCTGAAGGCAGAGGCTTAACCCACTGAGCCACCCAGGTGCCCCAAAAGTTTTCAGTTTTGATGAAGTACAATTTATTTGTTGTTGTCTGTGTTTTGGTGTCATATCAAATAATTCATTGCCATGAAGCTTTTGCTGTTTTTTTTTCTAAGACTTTTTGGTCTTTGATGCATTTTGAGTTAATTCTATATATGGTATAAGGTATGGGAGCAGTTTCATTCATTTGCATATGGATTTTTAGTTTTCCCAGCACCATTTGTTGAAGGCTGTCTTTTCCCTATTAGATAGTCTTGGCATCTTTGTTGATCATTCAGTTTTATCTTACATTAAGAAGAGAAAACTGAAGGTGCTTCAGTGGGTTAAGCCTCTGCCTTCGGTCAGATCATGATCTCGGGGTCCTGAGATCGAGCCCCGCATCAGGCTCTCTGCTCAGCAGGGAGCCTACTTCCCCCCCTCTCTCTGTCTGCCTCTCTGCCTACTTGTGATCTCTCTCTCTCTCTCTGTGAAATAAAGAAATAAAATCTTAAAAAAAAAAAGAGGAGGAAACTGTTAGAATTGCATTACTTTTAGATGTGCATTTCACTTTTAAATAATTTTTCAAAATCTATGCATCCACCAAAGTTTTTCACCAGCCCTCTGCTAGTCAATGGGTATAGTGACTTTACCTCTACTAGGGGTGACAAGGGCTGGGCCTATGAAGGATTCTGCCAGTCTGATGATACTTGTATGGTTTGAGGAAACCCAGACCTTTCCAAATTTTCTTCTTTAGGTAGCCTACAGATTGAGCTTTCCTCCTAAGGAATATATTCCTTTAGTTTAATGAACCTTTAAAATGCTAGTATCATGGGAGAAATAAAAAACACTAGTCATTTACATGCCAGTGTGAATTCATTTACAACATTACATTCCTTACAGCTGATAAACTGAGAAGAAGGGAATTTTAACTTCAACTTTATTGGAAAATTGGAGAAAAGTAGAGCAAGAGGAGAAAGGAAGAACACTGCTTTAAGGAAAAGGCCACATTCCAAAGAGGGCAGGCCTGGGTTTGGTTCTACTGTGGACTGCATGAGGCACTGAGCAGAAGAGAAAACTGTGGCCCAGAAGGGGAAGTAGGAGAATCTAAAGATAAATTTTGCCTACTTCACAGCTGTGTCAGGGATAGGCTCTGGAAGCGAGCATGAGTAATCCATAGATGTGAGTACATGACCCAGACCCATCTCTTTCATATTCATTTTAAAGCAATAGCATATGTTTCTCTAGACCTGGCAGTACTTCTTTTAGTTATTTTCTCACAGTCCTTCTTTTAGGGAAAACATAAGAAGACTACAGTGCTAAAAAACGCCTAACGGAGGATTTTCTCTCTGTGACCCTCACCTCACCTCTACCTCCAACACACACACACACGCATCTCTCTTTAGGATTTGTCATGATTTTGTAATTATTGTAATTTGAGGTGATTATGCATTAAATAGCAGATACATTTAAAATGTACAGTATACCATTGAAGCTGGGATACCTCTAATGAGCACTGGATATTTTTAATAGTTACACTGATACATTTCAAGAATTAGGGTGTTTTTAAAATTATTAAAGACTGACATTCTGTCCTATGAGCTTCTGGGTCTAGTCAAAATCTTCTCTATGACACAGTAGAAAAAGGAGTTTTAAAACTTGCTTCTGTTATCTCTGAAGCACTTTTTATTCACAAAGGAAAAGATTTGCCTAGATCACATTCAAAGTTTGTATGTCTTCAATACCTTAGTAGTCTCATTAATGTGGCCTCAGAAGACTTGACCATTGCTGGATGTTAGTTTCAGAAAAAGCACCACTGAGGTCAAAGCCACTCTTTCTTAGTTCTCTGCTAAGGCTTTTCCCTCTTCTATTACAGAACTACTTCTCTGTCACTTCTTGGTCTTTGTTATATAGAGTTGACTTGTGACACTAGAGTATAAGATGCCACATATCACTTTAACCAATGCTTTTTGTCTAACAAATCACACTTGACTATGTTTTAGAAGTTAATGAGAGAGGCTCTCTTGTGTTATCATAAGGAAGTGGGGGTTTCCAGTTTCGATTATCTTTTAGCCAGCATCTACTTTCTTTCTTTTTTTTTTTTTTTAACTTACATTGTCCAGCTCCAGGACCTCAAATCTCGTGACTAATTTCCCTTACTCTTAGATAGCCTATATGAGCATCCTCTTAACATGCTACTTTTAAAAAAAGTATACAACAAACAAAAAATATGCTTTAACACAGTAATGGTTGTCTTGCTTGATTAGCTTATATAATTCCTTTATTTACATTTTGAAGAATGCATTTTTCCCTGTTTGGAATTATTACTATTATTTGAGGTAATCGCTGACTAAAATAATACAATAATAAGTTTTTTAGTAGGGTAGAATGGATTGGAAAACATCTTTAACTTTGGGATAAGATATCTCAGGCAACATTTTTCTTTTAATGATTCCAGTTTGGTAGTATGGGAATATGGGTATGTCCAAACTTATAAAATTGTATACATTAAATATGTGGAGTTTTCTTGGTATCAATTATGTCTAAACATAATTGTTTATTTAAAAAAATAGTAACTCTGGGGCCCCTGGTGGCACAGCTGGTTAAGTGTCTGACTCTTGGTTTCGTCTCGGGTCATGATCTCAGGGTTGTGAGATTGAGCCCTGTGTCGGGCTCCTTGCTCAGCAGGGAGTCTGCTTAAAACTCTCTGCTTCTTCCTCTGCCCCTCCCACCCTGTGCTCTCTCTCTCAAATAAATAAATAAATTTTTAATAATAATAATAATAGGGGCACCTGGGTGGCTCAGTGGGTTAAAGCCGCTGCCTTCGGCTCAGGTCATGATCCCAGGGTCGTGGGATCGAGCCCCGCATCGGGCTCTCTGCTCTGCGGACAGCCTGCTTCCTCCTCTCTCTCTGCCTCTCTGCCTACTTGTGATTTCTGTCTATCAAATAAATAAATAAAATCTTTAAAAATATAATAATAACAACTTTGTTTCTGTCAAGTAAATATAGGCTCAGTCTTGTCCCCCCTCCCCCCAAAAAAGATTCTAGTAAATGGAAAGAGATACCATATTCATGGATTGAAAGACTCAATATTGTCTAAATGTCAGTGTTCCCCAAGTAGTGTAGAGACTGAATACAATCACAGCCTTAATTCCAGCAGGCTTTTTAATGTAGAAATTGACAAGTTGTTTCTAAACTCTCTATAGAAATGCCAAGGATCTAGACTTGCCAAAACAGTTTGTTAAGAAGAATAAAAGTAGAGGATGTAAGTTATCTGACTCAAGATTTACAGTACAAAGCAACAATAATCAAAACAGTGTGGTAATGTCAGAAGAGAGAAAAGTGTGGTATAAGGATAGAAATAGATCCTCACTTATTGGGCAATTGATTTTTGTGAAAGGGGCAAGGTAATTCAATGAGGAAACAATAATGTTTTCAACAAATGGTGCAGGAATAACTGGATTACCACATTTTAAAAATGAACTAAGAACAATACCTCACATCATATATAAAATTTCATTTAAGATAGAGTCTGGACCTAAACATAAAAGTTAAAATTATAAAGTTTTAGAAAGAGAACATAAGAGAGTACATCCATGAAGTAGGGATAGGCAACTATTTTTTAGATTGGATTCAGAAAGCAATTGCCACAAAAGCAATATTTACAAATTATATTTCTTCAAAATTAAATGTTTTTATCAAAAATACTATTAAGAAAATAAATAAGCAATCAATAATAGCCTGAAGGTGTGGCAAAATGTATATATAATAAAGGACTTGTATCCTGAATGTGTGTGTGTGTGTGTGTGTGTGTGTGTGTGTATATA
>RCUC01104952.1:0-14598 GCA_003697995.1 Taxidea taxus jeffersonii
TGTGTCAAGTAAATAAATAAGATCTTTTTAAAAAAATCACTGGGACCAGAAGTCAGGCAGACCTAAGTTCAAATTCAGGTATTGTCCTAAATTGCCTAAGTTTTCTAAGCATCCATCTTTTTCACTGGAAAGTGAACAATAAAACTGTGTTCAGCTAGGATTATTCTTAAGTAGGTACAGGTAGGTGAACAAGGTGAGCATGTAGAGATAAATATGAACAAGGTGAACACATAGGGATAAATGTGCACATGTTGAGGTGAAGGTGAACAAGGTGAAGCTACTTAATAGACAAGGCAAAGGTAACAAAGTGAGGTGTGTGAAGAGCCTAGATGTAATGAGTGTTCAGGAAATGCCAGCTGTCTTCTCCCACCCCTCACCTGAACTCTCACACCTCTTGTCGAGCTCCCTGATAATCCACCTCACCCTACTCTTACTTGAAAAGACCAAAGATTACATAGTTGAACTTTGAAAACTACAAAACACTGAGTGAGATGGCATCACATCCTTCTAGACCTCATCCACTCTTTTTTTCCCATTCGGATGTCTCCTTCCATGAATATAGTACACTCCTTCTCACCTACATTCATTTGACACACAATAATGGGTCAAAAACTACTAAGCAAGTTGTCATACATGTGATCGAGTCATATGGTTCCACTCACTTGCAGAAGTATCATCTATTCTCTTTATATACTCATACTCAAGCCCTATTTCTGCTTCCTGACTCAATTATTATTTTCTCCAGGATGCTGACCTTCTCCTACTGTCTCCTGAACCTCAGCACTATGCTCACCTCTGATCATTCCTATAACATAGGGGCTTAAACTCTGGAAATTATGTCTTATTCTCTCATCCAGGGAAGTTTCTAGTCTAGCCTATTCCATTGAGAGGCACTGGAAGATGAAATTCGGAAGATGAAGAGAACGAATAAAGTATTATTCTTCTCTAATAGCAGTGAGTAGGTGTATAGTCAAACAAAAGATACAAGGTTCATGGTGTTTAGACAAGCTCCCAGAAATCACCTGCTTCAATTCAGCAAGTAGAATACTTCCCAGTGGTCATGTCCTACAATTCCAGCACTTCCTAATTTTCTCAAATCCAGGAGAGTTTCTCCTGACTGTTGTACCCTTGACCATCCCAACAATTTTATAAGCTCATAATTCCTTATATTACCTCTTTTTCTACTAAAATACAGAGTAGTTTTAGACCAAACCTGACTGATAAGGCCATTAGAATCCTGAAATTAGTTTCCACCATGAAAATTAAATATGGCATTAGCTTAACAATGGCATGAGGAAACCAGGATCAGAGTCTAAAAAGATGGCACCCCATGTTATGTGGTGGTAAAGCACGTCATAAAACTGCCACCTGCAATAATTTGGAAACCATTTGCATACCAAGCAGGGGACTTTAGGGGAATTAATTGGAAAGGACAGTGTGGTAGTGTGCATTGGCCACTACTGGCTTTTTTGGGCAAGATATATAAGTGAGGTAGGAGATCAGAGAGACCTGACCAATGAGTAAGCAAAATGAAAGGAAATACAATCTGGAAATTTGGGTGTTAAAGGCTTGGAAAACCTGGGACACCTGGATGGCTCAGTCAGTTAAGTGTCAGCCTTTGGCTCAGATCGTGATCCCAGGGTCCTGAGATTGAGTCCCACATCAGGCTCCTTGCTCAACGGGGAGTCTGCTTCTCCCTCTGCCTCTGTTCCCCTGCTGTTCTCTGTCTCTCTTTCTCTCTAATAAATAAGTAAGATCTTTAAAAAAGGAGGGGGGGATTGGAAAATCCAACTATTCCTAAAATCAAAAGTCCAGCAAACTTCTAAGCTGGATAAATAATTCAGTCCTCCATCAATGATCACATTAAGGGTATTGTTTTCCCAATAATTTTCTTGAATATTGTCAAAATGGTCACCATTGAGTTGACAAAGAGGAATGAGGATCCAGCAGAGAAATAATTATTGAGAAAAATAATCAATAAAAATAATAATGGGGAAAAAGGAAAATAATGGGAATTATGTCTAGGAAAAATGCTCTGGGTGTGGTTACTAACAGAGAACTGATACAGAAACAATGGACTTAGGCATTCTTCCAGAAGGCAGACTCATAGTTGTGATGGTTTTGAAATATCTAAACTTGCTTCTAACAAATAGAATAAGGTGAAGGGATAATGTATGACTTTTGAAATTAAGAGTTTTCAAAAGGCATTGTGGTTTCCTTCTTTTTCTATTAGATAGCTCACTCTAGGAAGCTAGCTGCTGTGCCATGAGAACACTTAAGTGGTTGTATGGATCTATTTCATGAGCAACTGAGACCTCTCACTGACAGCCAGAGAGGAATTGAGGACTCAAGCCCACAGTCGTGTGCGTTGGAAGCTCCTCCAGCCCCAGTCAAGCCTTTGGATGACAACAACCCCAGCCAACATATTAACTGAAACCTCAGGAGAGACCCTGAGCCAGAACCACTCAACAAATCCACTTCCAGATTCCTGACCTGCAGAAACTATAAGATAAGTAAGCATTTATTGCCCTCAGCTGCTAAGTTTTAAGGTACTTTGCTATGCAACAATAGATGATAATACAATGGCCAAAGAGGTAGAGGGAGGGGCTCTTCACAATGTCTGCCCAGCAGAGGTTCAAAAGTACTATATGCCCACAGCTTTTTCAGTTTGGGTCCAGTTCTCGATGAACTTGACCAATGTGAACTTGTACTGTGATTATCCTGTTCTTGTTCTTCCATTCATGTTCAGTTTATGAGAATATGGGAAGACATATATATTTTAGATCTTAGGACATTAGACCATAAGCAGCCACATGTAGACTGGTGGGGAGGACTGCACATCATTTAAGTGTGATCATTAAACTGGATGCAGAGACTGGATGGGGTTATGGGATGTGTTTCTCTTGAGGAGGAATAAATGTGGAGGAAGATAGAACAGGTACTTGATGACCAGAAGGATAGACTATGGTAAAGACAATAATACTACACATTCCCCGAATCCCATTTTTCTTCTCCTCCCAGACTCACAGCTGAGTCCTATGTCCCAGTCACTCTGTAGTTGGTGGGGCAATGTGAGTTCCAGCTAATGGAACATAGGTAGAAGTGTCCACAGCAGTTCCCCATCTGGCCTCTAGAAAGTCTTCTGAGCCATTCTTCTTGCACTCTATTTCCTCTCTAGCTGTATATGCCGTATACCCAGTAAAGGACTCAGAGGCCCAGGTAATTGCAAATCTTTTAGAGGGAAGCAGCCTGGATCCCTGTAAGTATCGTGTACATGCATGTGCACACATACACACACACACACATGCACACCACACACACTTTTTTACACACACACTAGACTAACAAGTAAAATAGAAATAAATTTTTAATATTATTTAAAATAAATTAATTATCATACAACATATTATTAGTTTCAGAGATAGAGTTTACTGATTCTTCAGTTGCATAATACACCCAGTGCTCATGACATCAAGTGGCCTCCTTCATGCCCATCCCCTAGTTACCCCAACCCCTCCCCTCCCCTCCTCTCCAGCAACTCCCAGTTTGTTTCCTATGATTAAGAGTCTCTTACGGTTTGTCTCCCTCTCTGATTTTTGTCTTATTTTTTTTCCCCTACCTCTCCCTATGTTTCGTGAATTTGCATGTCATCCTTGCACAGGGGCCATGCTAACCTTTTCTGTATCATTCTGGTTTTAGTATATGTGCTGCCAAAGGGAGCACTGGAAATAAGTTTTTATTTGAAGACATTTGTTATAGAGGTTACCTGCCATTACTAAAACTATTTCACTCCTCTGCTCTGAACTCCAATTTCACTGAGACTTGGTGCCAAACTATTTGTTATATGCAGGCAACCCTGAGTTATAGCAATCCATATTTACAATCCTCTGACAACCACTGCATGATACTAGTTATCGTATTTAAAACCAGAAGAATATAAAACCATCTGTCCCAGGAGGGTTTTTGTCTTGGCCTGACACCACCTCCCTCCTTTAGTGGTTAAGGGCATAGACTCAGATTACTTAATTTGCTTCTCATATCAGCCATGTAAGAAATGTGTTTTTATCAACAGTTTGCTGTATCTGAGAAAGTCAAGGCCCTAGGAGGCCTGGAGACTTGCCCAAAGTCATACATCTGATAACTTTGAAGCCAGTATGAAAGTTTTATTGCCATAGGACTTCAAATACGTGAAAATAACAGACAAGACAAGCACACATCACCCTTCTTCCCAGTTCTAACCAGATCCTTCCCAGACATCAAGGATTCCATTCCCGATGGAAATCCTTTCCTGGAGCAGGAGTTTGAATTCCACATGAGAACAGAAGTCCCTCCCCCATCCTTCTATGTGTACAATCTACAGGGTTCTTCCCATCTCTGTTAGGCCAAGAAGAGGTACCACTAAAACATCTCCTAGGAAAAAGAAACTTCAAACTGTAGTATTCTGGACCTCATCTGCTTTGGGGGTTAATATATACCTAAACCTCCAGTCACTAAGCCAACTGTTAAAATTGTCTTTCCCAGTTCCTGATCCAAAAGAACCTATCTGTCCTGTGGTGATGCTAGAAATACCATGACAGGAGGAACAGGATTCTCAGGGAAACCCCCAATTACAGATCTCATAAGCTGTAATGTTCATCAGCAGGCCTTATCAGTAGCCCTAACAGTGCAAATACAATAGCATCCCTCATCGGAGTACGAGGGAAACCACACATGTGCCTTCTGAAACAGATGGATGTCAGAAGCTGGATAAAGCATCAGTTTTTACACATGCCAGCAGCCTGGGTTGGATCTCAGAGGCCAGACAACCAACGAGCCTTTGCCTCCATGATGTAATGCTTCCAATATGGAATCTTACTGGCTGAAGGACCTGTCCCTCATCACCAAAGTTTACAGGGATGTAATCTGTGGAATCCAGGCTTTTCTCCCCTAGTGAGAGGCTCAGTGAAGCTCTGGTTGAACTCTGTTGCTGTTTTTTTCTCCTACAATTCACTTCTGAAATCATACACTTCTGAAATTGTGGGTTGCTTGGACTTTTGCGCATTTTAATTTCATTGGCATAAAAAGCCCTTTGGTTAAGAGACTTTCCAAAACCATAAATATTTTCTGGACATTAATGCTCCATATTTTTCAGAGTCCTGCTATTATTTTTATCACTTACACTTTACCCATGGAAACAGAAAGCCAGGAGCAGAAAAACTTCCTAATTGCACTGATGCTAGGGGTGAGGCCTGTTGGCCCCAGGATATAGATTTTAAAAACAGAAAGGAAAGAAAGGAGCCATAAGTCTGAGTGTGGCTCTGGCAGTATTTTCTGGGCTGTCAATCCAACCACTCCCACCTACACACATCTCATTTCTCATTGTGCATTAACTCAGCAGCCTGCTGCCGCTCCCAGGCCTGTGCTGGCCAGGGGCCTGCGTGCAGTGCAGTGTGATGAGACTGGGCCAGCTGAGCTGGTCTCCAGTCCCAGAGACCATATGACCTTGAGTGAGTCTATATGCCAGTGTGAGCTTCAGCTTCCACACTGTAGAGTGAGCTTACCAATATCTCCTTGGCAAAGTAGTTGTTGGAATTCGAGGAGGGCAAGCCCATGGGTCCCTGGCACAAAGCTGCTGCTCAGAAAACAGTAGACTGGCTTCAAATGGTGTCTGTCCCAGGAAGGCTGGGAGCTCATGTCATCAGTGACAAGGCATCAGGGAGCAACCATGGAAGGCTGGAATGAGGCAACTTCCTGGTGCTGACCAGGGTCCGTTGCCCCAGGGAAGCCTCACGCAAAGTGAAGACCACTTTTCCAAGAACATTCGCTCAGCATTGCCCATGTGAAGTTCCACAATGTCAGCCAAACAGAGGAGCTCCGCCAGCATGGCAGTCACACTTTCCACAAAGGAACCAACTGGTTTCCACCCAGGAATGTGCCAACAGGAACTTCACTGAGCCAGATGGCCTTGGGCACCTGCAACATCTCCCTGGTACCTACAGGGGATGCCTATGCTTTGAAAAAATTGGGAAAGGAGTCAAGGGAGAAGATGTTCCTGATCCCTTATGACCAAAAATTATACTTCAGTTTAGTGTGGTTTCAGAGCTAGATACTCAAAAACATCTGGCAGTTGGGGGCTAGATGTAGATCTTCCCTACAACATGAGGACAAATGAAGGCAACAGTCTCCAGAGAAGTAGTGTGTGAGTCAGACAAATTCCAGTCAAGGCTTCTGGGGAGAGACAGTGGCTGGAGGGCACATGTCCAGAGCATGGGGAAAGGTACCTGAGATCAAAAACAGGAGTTTTTAGCCCTCCTCCATCCCTATCCCTCTGCCCTCCCTCCATACCCCCTACCCAGCCACCAAGATGGCTGCCCTGTCAGTCCTGTACCAGCTCAGGCAAGGGAACAAAAAATGCCATGATCACAGAGTCTCCTCAGGAAGAGCAAACCCTGCCATGTTTTGTCCAGGGTGAAGTAGGAATCAGGTAGAGTTCAGGCCTGGCGTCTCCCCCTGCCACAATCAGTGAGCCTGTGAACACTACAGTATTGCACTTTGGGGGATACAAACCATTAAGAATGAAGCCATGTCATGCATGGCATCAGAAGCTCATCTGAAATTTCCAAGATGTTCTCCTTAATACAGTCATCTGGATGACACGGAGGAGTTTCAATAACTTCCCTGAGTGATAAAATTAGTCACGCTACACTGCAAGGCTGTTTCCAATTTACAACGCTGCATACACTCCAGCTTTCTCAACATTTGGCACATGCATATTTTAGTGCCTTCTGCCTGTAACAATGCATCTCTCACAGGCTTACTACTTGGGAGGCTTAATTTCTTGCTCAGAAGAGACACGAAGACACAGGATGAGGAGCTCTCCTCCATCATAAAAGCGGCAGCTTTCTCCCTGCCATTCTGAGCATGCAAGTTCTGCAATGGCCACCACCTGAGCAATGAATTTTTTTTCTTTCACAGATGGGGATTCTATTTGGAGAGGACTTTCTCGAGGCTGCATGAATGCCAAGTGATAGAATCTAGATTTCACTCTAGCCTGTCTGGCTCCAAAGCCAATTGTTTTTCTTCTCTGTAGTCACAAATTCAGAGGTAGTGTTATCCTTTGCTACTTGACATTGTGTCAGTCAGCCTCCATGCAGAGCTAGAGTCCCATTTCCAAGCCAGGTCAGTCCCGAGGATACGAAGCCACTCAGTCCCTCCCGCTCTGCAGTGATGGTGGGCAAATGACAAATTGCAAATTGGCTCCTCCATCCATGTTTCTGCACTCTTGTTGGGTAGTTGATGGCCAGGCACCAAAAGGAGAGCCAGATAGGTGAGTCAACTGGGAGCTGATGTGTCCTCTCCCTTCTGCTTCAGAAGTAGGCAAGGAGCCATTTAGATGGTCTTTAGATGCCTGACCTCTTCCTCTTCCTTCCAGATCTCCCCCTTGCCATTTTTTGGACAAACCCCCTTGAGGTCTCCAAATTGATCCACCATTAGCCTCTCCCAGGTGTTTCCTGCAGTGTTCAATGTGGCCAGTCTCTTAACTGAGTCTTAAACCTAAGTTTGAATTCCATAACTCAAAAGGAGATGGATAACCTGAGAAAAGCCTTCCTCAGCACTTTGTGGCCGAGGTCAGTGCCCACCATCTTCCCCTCCACCTGGATAAACTGAGGAGGATGTGACAGGTCACCACACTTAGAGACAGGATCTGAGAAGATTCCCACAGGTCAGACCCCAGCAACATGGCACATTTCTCCTGGGTGCATCTGTTCCTTACCCTTCTAGACCCTGAGTAGCTCTCCCCTGAACAATTTCCAGAAATGATCCTCGTGGATTCTGCTGAGAAGTCACAGAGTCTCAAACAACAAAACTTCACCTTTCTGCTAAACATCAAGCCTGTGCTAAATGCTGCATAGGACATACACGGACCCTCAGCTGGCCCATTATCTGAATTCCAGGTGTCACCCACTGAGAACATGCTGATTGCTAAGCATACATGGTAAGGTATTCTGCAGGACCCCAAGAGGTGGGCTCCTAAGTGGGCTGGCCCTATACTCACTGCAGGTCTAGTGAGCAGTGTGTCTCCTATGACATTTGGCTGCAATCCTACTTCTTTTTCCAGACCACGGTGGAGGTTATTCTTGAAATGGACATTAGTCTCTGCTACAGAGAGAAACTGTATACAGTATGATATCACTGCATGTTATGGCTTTCCCCAGGGTAGAGGGTTGTGCCCCATGTACCATAAGAGAACTATCTTTCCCTTCGCATCTAATACAAGATGATTACAGAACACTGCTCTTGTCTTTTCTTCTGCCTGGTTAAATAAGCTCTGTTATTAAAAGAACTTTACTGCTGATGGTTGGGTTAGACCAGCAGGTACTTGTGGTATCAAAGGGTCTAGGGAAGGATTTTTTTTTCCTGTGGAGAGGCTGCAACAATTTACTCCTGGTCAAACTTTTACTAAACCACAGAAAATCACTGTTGCCTTCAAGGTATCAGATTGTAAATGGTACTCTTATAAAGATATTTTTGTTGGATCTTATACAATGCTACATACAAAACTCTAATCTATTAGCCCTCTCAACTCCCCAGCAACAGAGGTGGCACACAGAAGTCTTATGACTTCCTAGTGATAATGCAAATTAAGGGCAGAACCCAAAGAACATCTAAAGATCCCACCACTTCATAAGTGAGTCTTTTTAAAGATTCCTTAAGTAAGTAAGATTTTTCTATCACTTACCAAATCTCTTGTCTGTGTCCCAAAGATGAACTGAGCTCCTTCCTGTTAAGAGAGGGAGGAGAAGAGGGAGGTAGCCTGAGTGATATTCTTCCTTTCTCAGCAGCATTGAATATGAGCCATTCCTGGACATCATCAATTCCTCACTGTGGCTTAGGGACTTCGTGGTTTCTTGAATGGCGATTTTAGAGATAGGCAAGAAAAGACCAGGATGGGGATTGAATGACTATTCCAAGATCAGAAAGAAAGGCAGTGGGTGAATCCAGAAATAAGTGCAGGAGTCCAAGTTCAGGCCAAGACACTTCTCCTTCCAGTCAAGATAGATTTACTTAAAAGAGCTGAGGTTGCCAAACCTTTGCAGTAATAGGCAGAGGCTGCAGGCAGTACTCATGGCTGAGGTCCATCACAGGGGATCTCTGAAGAGGACAGCTAGTCTTCTGATTTCATAGAGAGCACTGAGCTCTTCACAGCTAGCCTTCATTCTCTATACCACTGCCACCTTGTAAGAATTCAAGAGCAGTTTGGGGGGCTCTCCAGTCTAAGATTCAGCTCTTGTTCCCTCAATTCCTCCTCTGTGTGGCCCCAAAGCTCCTACTGAGGCAAGATTAGTATAGACGCTACCTTCCAAGCAGCTTTGGGTTATCTTTGCCAAGGAAGGGGTGCCTCAAGTGTGCTTGGAGTCTGACCTTATGGCTTGAAAGTAAAACAGAGCATGCTGGTATAACCATAATAAATGAAGTGAAGAAAGGAGCCCTGGCTTCCATTCTCAGCTGTAATTACACTGGAAACAATGTTTTTTGTAATTACACTGGAAACAAGATTTTTTATAATGAAACTGTGTCATTTCTGGGCCTTGTGATACTTGGGTCTGGCAAGAAACTTCTTGGTCAGGAAAAACAACTATGCTACTTATAGTTTATTGGATCTAACTCCCTTGTCCCCATATCCCAGCTCTCTCACCTGAATTGAGCACCCTGCTTGAAATGTTTTATGGTGAATCCACTTAGTAAGCCTAAGGGTCATCCAGACAGAGGGTGCCTAAATAATTTATTTCTCTAACAAACATTTACTTAGCACTTGCTAAGTTCCATATCTCATCTAAGCACTTTATCTGCACTAGTTCCTTGAACCTCAAAAGAGAAATATTGGGGGAGGAGGCTGGAAAGATGGCAGAGTAGGAGGAGCCTAAGCTTGCCTCTTCCCACAGGTACAACTAGGTAACACTCGCATTAGCATAATAACCCAAAAAATGACCTGAAGACTGGCAGAACAAACTCCACAGCTAAAGGTAGAGAAAAGACCACATCAAAGAAGGTAGAAAGGGCAAATATGCAGTTTGGGAGTAAAACAGACCATGGCCATCTGTAGCAGGAGAGAGCTGGGGGTGTAGAGAAGGGCAAGAAACAGACTATCACACTGCAGAGCCCACATGGGTTAAACAAATCCCCATAATATTCATCTTTGAAAGCAGAAGAGGCTGAATTTTGTGAGTTCTTATGACCAGCTGGACTTAAATCCTGGAATTTCAAAATTCAACTTGCTTGGTTCTAGGAGAGCTCAGAGGGTGTTAGGAAGCTGACTCCCCACCCTTAAAAAGATAGCAGACAGCCAGTGGACATACAGCCTGGAATCAGCAGTTTGAAAAATGCCAGAGATAGATGGGAAGGAACATTAGTTACTCATCTCAGAGCATGATCTGGAGAGGCAGACACCACAGGGAGACCCCTTCAGGAACAAGGGAGCTGATATGCACCATTTGCCTTTCCAACCCTCAGCATAAAACACACAGCCACCAACAGGAACCAACACCATGCCAACAATCACTAAGTAACTAGCTTATACCAAGCCCTGCTCCCCATGCTTCCATGGATCCAACCTTTCCAGTCAAACTTACTTCAATCCCTGTGCTGTAGGGCCCCTCCCCCAGAAGACCCATCTTGTGTCTCCTGACCCATGCCTCCTGTGGGGCCTCAGTTTTGGCAGCAGTGGCAATCATCTCATTTCACAAGCAGAGCAGCACACACCCTGTTAAAAAGTGCCCCACCCAGCTGGGGACAAAACGCTCCCCACAACAGGCAAAAAGAACCTTGGAAGACAACTGTACTACAGGAAAGAGAGGCCAGGACCCAACAGGAGGGCACATACAACACCCATAGGAGACACCCCCCAAAGTGTCAGGCCATAAGGATCAGGGGACACCATACTGCAGGACACTACAGGACCTCTTTTTCATAAGGCCATTACCTTTGAGACCAAAAGACATGGATGACTTACCTGACACACAGAAACAGACGCAGAGAGTTAGACAAAATGAGGAGACAGAGGAATGTGTCCCAAAGGAAAGAATAGGACCAAATCATAGCAAGAGCCCTAAATGAAACAAATATAGGATATATGACTGATAGAGAATTTAAAGAAATTATTATAAAGATACTTACTGAACTTAAGAAAACACTGGAGGAGATCAATGAAACCTTAAAAAAAGATACAAAAGAGCCAAACATACATGAAAAACATAATAAATGAAATTAAAAATAAATTTGATGGAATAAATAGCAGACTAGAAGAGGAAGAGAAATGAATTAATGACCTGAAAGACAGAGTAATGGAAAATAAGCACGCAGTACAATGAGAGAGAGAAATTATGCAAACTAAGAATCATCTTAGGGACTTCCACTGAAGTTATGCCCCATTAAGTGTTATGACATTTGCATTATAGGAATCCCAGAAGAAGGAGACAAAATGGGGCAGAAACTACTTGAAGAAATAATAGCTGAAAATGTCCCTAATCTGGGGAAGGGAACAGATATCCAGATCCAGGAGGTACTGAGATTCCCACCAAAATCAACCCAAGGAAGTATACACCAAGACACATGGCAATTAAGATGGCAAAAAGTAGTGATAAAGAAAAAAATGTTTAAAACAACAAGAGAAAAGAAGACAGTTACATAGAAAGGAAACCCCATAAGGCCATCAGCAGATTTTCAGCAGAAACTTTGCAGGCCAGAAAGGAGTAGCATGATAGAGTCAAAGTGCTGAAAGGGAAAAATCTACACTTAAAAATACTCTATCCAGCAAGGCTATCATTTAGAATAAAAGGAGAAATAAAGAGTTTCTCAGATAAACAAAAACTAAAGGAATTCATGACCACTAAACCAGCCTTACAAGAAATATTAAAATGGGGACTTTTGAACTAAAAAGAAGAAACCATATGGGAGAGTATGAAGAATAAAACACACAAAAGCAAAAAAAAAAAAATATTTCTGAAAAATCAGTCAAGGGATTCATAAAATAAAAGTATATAAAATATGAAACCATATACATCAAAGATTATAGTAAGAGAGAAGAGTAAAGAATGGGCTCAAACTTAAGCCACCATCAACTTAATATAGACTGCCATATGCAGAAGATATTATATACGAACCTATGGCAACCACAAATCAAAAACTAGTCACAGTTGTGCAAAGAATAAAGAGAAAGAAATCTACGTATATCACTAAAGAAAGTCAACAAACATGAAAGAAAGCAAGAGAACAAAGGATCAGGAAAAACTACAAAAACAAGTCTTAAAAATTGCAAAAAAAATGCGTATCTATCAGTGATTGTTTCTAATGTAAATGGACTGAACACTCTAATCGAAAGATATAGGGTGACAGAATGGATTAAAAAAAATAACCAAAAAAAAAAAAACCCCACAAAAAAAATAAAAAAACAAGAGCCATCTATATGCTGCCTATAAGAGACTCATTCATTTCAGACACCTGCAGGTTGAAAGTGAGAGGATGGAGAAACAGGCAAAACAAAGAAGGGCACTATATAATAATAAAGGGGATGACCCAACAAGAAGATAGAATAATTTTAAATGTTTATGCACCCAAGATAGGAGCACCAAAACACATAAAACAGTTAATAACAAACATAAAGGAACTAATCAATGGCAATACATTAATAGTAGGGGACTTTAGCACCCCACTTCCATCCATGACAGTTCTAAACAAAAAATCAAGGGACAATGGCTTTGAATGACACATTGGACCAGATGGATTTAACAGATGTATTCAAAATGGCCCATCCCAAAACAGCAGAATATACATTCTTTTCAAGTACACAAGGAACATTCTCTAGAATAGATCACATGTTGGACCACAAGACAAGTCTCAACAAATTCAAAAAGACTGAAATCGTACCATACATCTTTTCTGACCACAACACTATAAAAGTAGAAATCAACTGAAAAGAAAAAAACTGAAAAGACCACAAGTATGTGGAGGTTAAATAATATGCTTACTAAATAATGAATGGGTCAACCAAGAATCAAAGAAGAAATCAAAATTTACATGGAGATGAATGAAAATACAATGGTCCAAAATCTTTGGGACATAGCAAAAGCAGTTCCAAGAGAGAAGTTTATAGCCATACAGGTCTTCCTCAAGAAGAAAAAAAAAAATCTAAAATAGACAACCTTAACCTAAAAAAAGGAGGAAAGGGAAAAAAAAAAAAAAAACCCAAAGCCAGCAGAAGGAAGGCAATAATAAAGAGTAGAGCAGAAATAAGTGTTATAGAAACTAAAAAAAAAAAAAAAAAAAAAAAAATAGAACAGGTCAATGAAAGCGAGAGCTAGTTCTCTGAAAAGATCAACAAAATTGATAAACCTCTAGCCGGACTCATCAAAAAAGAAAAAGAGAGAGGAGCCAAATAAACAAAATCACAAAAGAAAGAGGAGAAATAACAACCAACACCACAGAAATAAAAACAATTGTAAGAGAATGTTATGAAAAATGTATGCCAACAAATTGGACAATCTAGGAGAAATGGATAAATTCCTAGAAACATATAAGCTACCAAAATCAAAGCACAAAGAAATAGAAAATTTGAATAGACTGACTGCCAGCAAATAAATTGAATGAGTAATCAAAGAACCCCCAGCAAACAAAAGTCCAGATGGCTACCTATCTATACCCTCTATGTATTATTAAACTTTCGAAACAGCACTGCAAGGGAGCACTATTATCCCAATTGAAGGAGATTAAGTAAATGGCAACAGATTCACTCTGTTAGTGGATGGTGGGATCAAAATTAAAATTGAAGTCCTTATGATTCCAAAACTCTCTTGATTTCTGTACTACACCAAACTGGCTTTAATAAGATTTTCTTGAGTACTGTGTTCACACTCTTTCGCTACTCCATGCTGCCATGTGAGACTATAGATAGGTAGAAAGACATCTTTTCTCCAGTTTTGTAGCCAAGGATGTAGCTCTCCTCTCAAATGCTGTAGGTGGGAGTATAAATCAGCACAACCTTTTTGGAGAGCAACCTGGTAACATCTATCCAAATTACAAATATGTATGTTGTTTTCGCAGCAATTATACTGACATTCCAGGAATTTCTCCTACAGCTAAAATTTCAAAAGTATATAATAGTATCTTTGTATAAAAATATCTCAGTATTGTCTTTTACAGCAAAAGAACTGGGAAAAAACAAAAGTCTAAGAGGAAGAGACGGCTAAAATAAATACTGGAAAATACTCTGCATCCATTGAAAACAAGATGAGTTATCTCTATATGTCAACAGGAGAAATGTCTGACTTACATGGATAAGTGAAAACCAAACAATAATACATACAGCTTAGTTCCCATTTGTGAAAGAAAAGCACACATACGTCTATTATATATAGATACTATAATTATATTATGTGTAAATTACTGGAAAGGACTCCCAACAAAGTGTTCTAAGTGGACAATTTCAGAAGAACCTTTTATTTAATAACTTCTGACTATCAACTTATTTTTTACAATTTTACAGCCAGTACAAATTATTTATATCAATCAAATAGTTACTTCTTGAAAATACGCTGCTACAACTCTGCACTTGAATGCAAGGCT
>RCUC01104973.1:0-15013 GCA_003697995.1 Taxidea taxus jeffersonii
CCCCCCACTCCTACCCCAGGACAATCCATCTGAAGCCTGGGCCAGAGGCAGAGCCCCAGGGTGACATCGAAGTAGACACGAGGCTGCAGAGTTCCCCTTCCAAGAGAAGGATGGAGGAAAAGCCAAGTCAGATGCCCTGGACCAGGGAGGGACCCAGGCATGGACGCAGAGGGTGCCCACCAATGAACACATAAGGGCTCTGGAAGGCCCTGCTGCCTATGAGTTCCTCTGGGTTTCTTCAAGTGTGGGCAGGGGGCCACTCCCACTGGGAGAGAAGGCTCCACCTCCAGAAGCCCCCATTGAACCAGCTATGGTTGCTAATGATTCGCTTATTATATATCCGCTAGGGGCTTTGCTAACCTGTACCCACGAGATATCCCTATTATATGGTTGAGTCAAACGAAGCTTTGAGAGGCAAAGTGTTCGCTCACCAGCACACAGCCAATAAGTGGTGAGGCCAGAACTACCTGTTTCCTGAGACGGCGGGAAAGAGCTAAAGGAGGTGTTTGGGACCCGCTGAGATTCTGGCTCTGCGAGGCCGGGAGCTGTGGCAGACCGGGTTTCAGGGAGAAGGAAGCACGGTGTCTACTGCCACCTCGTGGTCCTAGAGCCACTGGGGCAGAGGCACAGAGCCCAGCTCTCTGGGCTTCCTGAGGGGGCAGCTGCTCTGGGCATCACGGGGTCAGCAGGGAGTTAGTGAAAGGGGGCTGGGCGCTCAGGTGGGACTGTCCTGGATCCTGAGACCCTAGGCAAGTCTCTCCCCCTTGCTTCTCAATTCTCAGTGCCTTCGGGACTCAGGGAGGTCATTTTTACTCCTATGGAGACCTACAAAGGATCCTGGTAGATTCAAGCTTGTGGGGCCTAAAGCTTATCTGGGGGCCTCTTTAACAAAAAGAGTGAAAGGGCACCTGGCTGGCTCGGTCAGTAGCGCATGCAACTCTTGATCTCAGGGTTATGAGTTCAAGGCCCATGTTGGGCATAGAGCTTACTTAGTGGGAGAAAAAAAGAAGAAGAATGAAAGGTTAAGAATAGAAAATGCCTGTAGCCATTCAAAGCTGTAGGATACGAGCGGGAGGGAAAGGAAGTCAGAGTGGGAAGATCTCAGCCAATGCAAGTTAATATATTTTACATTTGCAAGTTTTACAGAAATATATGACCCTGTGAACCCAAAGTCAGGATCCTTCTAGGGCCTATGGTAGTGTGAAGTCTTGACTGATGCCTAAGCCTCCCAGTGAGTCTGGTCCCCTATGGGAGGTTTGGGGATTCAGAAGCCAGTGCAGGATCTGGGTTCATGTCTCTCTCCCACCCTTACACTGCCCCAGGCAGCCTTCCCTGCCCACCCTTACCTTCCCGGGCAGTGCCAGCCCTGTGTGTGGTCAGTACCAAGCTGTTGGCTGAGTCCCTGCTGTGCCATCAGTCTGATGTCACCCACATGTGGTCACCAGGTGGACACATCCCAAGCCCCTCCTCTTGTAGCCAGGCCTGTGGGATGGGGGTGGGGAGACAGCAAGAGGACTCAGACCCAGTCCCAGCCCTCCTCTAGCTCATCATCTGGGGATCAAGTAGGATCCGGACTGAGTCTTAAAACTTTTAGGCCTGGGGTACCTGGGTGGCTCAGTGGGTTAAGCCTCTGCCTTCCACTCAGGTCATGACCTCAGGGTCCTGGATGGAGCTCCGCATCGGGCTCTCTACTTTGTGGGTAGCCTGCTTCCTCCGTTCTCTGCCTGCCTCTCTGCCTACTTGTGATCTCTCTTTCTCTGTCAAATAAATAAATAAAATCTTTACCAAAAAAAAAAAAAAAAAACTTTAGGCCTAAACTTAGAGATCAACTAGTCCAAGTGACTGTTGGACTCACTTAACCACAGAAGCCCAAAAAGGGAAACAGGGAAGCAGGGCTCTTCTGAGTAAAGCAGTGGGCATGAGGGGATGTGTGAGGTGCCCTCTGCTTGGCCTCCCCCTGGCCTTTCCCTGTTTGGCCTCCACCAGCCCTTCTAAGGAACCATGAGTTGGAGAAACTGTTGACGTTCAAGCTCTTTGCTTTAACCGAGGCCCAAGAGTAAGAGGTTTGACTGAGGTCACAAAACAAGTTCACGGCCGATTCAGATGTAAGTCTGCCTGACTGTAGGTTCAAGGCTCTCTTTGCTCCATCTCAATACTAGACAGTTAGGGTGGGAACCATCCCTTCCCACCCTGACCCACATCCCCTGCTGTCACTCTGGATCCCCACCCACTCAGCACAGCTGGCAAGGAGAAGTTCAGAGGGGTCCCGGGGCTGCGGGGGTGGGAGAGCAAGCAAAGGGCCCTTTTGGAGCTGCAACATTGGAATGAGGGCAGACACTGGACTTTCCTCTGCTTGTGCACTGCTCATCCTCAGTTTGAGCCCAGAACCTGCCACACTTGAATAAATTCTAGCTGAAGGAATGAATTTGAAGCCATAGTTCATGGTAGGGGAACCTTTCTGAGCACAGAAACCATCCCTCCAGGTAGACTTCATCTATCTCTGGGCACTTCTCCTGGTCCCCTAGGAATGAGATCTGAGCTGGACCTCTCCAGCTTAGTAAAGATTTTCAGCTTTGCTGTATTTTCCTTTTCTTTCTCTTCAGAGCAACAGAGGAAGCTATTGTGTGACTTTGGGCAAGTTATTTGCCCTGAGCCTCCAACTCCTGATTTGTTAAAAATACCTTACATTAGGGGCGCCTGGGTGGCTCAGTGGGTTAAGCCTCTGCCTTCAGCTTGGGTCATGATCTCAGGGTCCTGGGATGGAGCCCTGAATTGGGCTCTCTGCTCAGCAGGGAGCCTGCTTCCCCCTCTCTCTCTGCCTGCCTCTGTCAAATAAATACATAAAATCTTAAAGCTGCTTTTTTTTTTTAAGATTTTTATTTATTTATTTGACAGAGATCACAAGTAGGCAGAGAGGCAGGCAGAGAGAGGGGGGAAGCAGGCTCCCTGCTGAGCAGAAGAGCCCATGCGGGGCTCGATCCCAGGACCCCGGGATCATGACCTGAGCCGAAGGCAGAGGCATTAACCCACTGAGCCACCCAGGCGCCCCCATAAAATCTTAAAACAAAAACACCTTACATTAAACAACCTCCCCTGGTGGAGGGGGGGACCAAAACCTTCGTGTCTCGAATTATTCACTTGTAATAGTTGTTATGACTTCGCATGTGCCAGGTGCTGCATAAGGCACGTGGGATTGAGAAAAGAAGTGACAGTGGTAAAGGACAGCAGAGCCTGACACATAATGGGTGGTCACTGATCGTTCCCTGCCCAGCCCACACTCACCCAGTGTCTTCCAACAGAATGCCTCCCTCGTTCAAGGGCATCTTTCAGGAACGAGTTCCAGTCCACAGCTTCCGGGGAGACCGAGGGGGAGTGGTGGATGAACCCCCGCCCACCCCAAAACCGCAGTCCCGGAAAAGTGAACTAAATAAGGGTGCTGGTGCCAGACATGGCCAGTAGGTGGCAGCAGCGTCTGTGAAATGAGCCTGTCCTGCCGCTTTTCCGAGATTTCTCCCAGGACGAGCTGTTTGGCTCTCACGGATGCGAACATGGGTGTACACATGAGTGTGTGCCTCGGTAGGAGGTGTGTGTATAAGGAAGTGTGTGTGCGAGTCTGTGCAGTCAGGTGTGGATGTGTGGCCTCCAGGTCTGTGGGTCCATTTGCATGTGACTGTGTTGTATGCATGGACCCCCCACTCAAGGAAACCTCTCTTAACTTTTTGGTCCTGGACTCCTGGAACATCCGGTGTGCAGCGAGGCGCACAGTGACACACAGTGCACACGCCATTTCAGAGAGCTCTGGGGTCACCTGTGCCGCCCCCCGTCCCGCCCCCCAGGGCTTCCCCTGGGTGAGGAAGAACACTCACAAGTCAATAGAATGGGGAACCATGGGTGATGTTTCTACCTGTTCTTTCCAAACTTACCAGGTTTCTCAGTTTTTATAATGAGCATTCTGTATTAACCGTAGACATTATTGGGGGAAAACACCTGTGTTCCTTTTCAGGGGCCTTTCCTCTCCCCTTGGGGAGTGACAGGGTTCCCATGTGTCTGACAAGGCTGTGGGGGCCCAGCAGCCTGCTCGAGGGTGCCCAGAAAGCAATTGCGGGAGGTCCAAACAGGGCAAAGGGTCAGAACAGAGCAATCAGAGAAGGCTTCCTGGAGGCAGAGGGAATAGAGCTGACCTGGAAGGGTGACAAAGTTGGTACATGACCGCTATCTGTCCTGCCTGCTGCACTTCTCTGAGAACTGCCCACCCTTGGGCCAGGCCTCAGCAGTCCTCTTTCTGAAGTGCAGCCTTGTCTCCCTCTGAGGGAATTTGGGGGTTGCAGGCAGACAAGCCCCGGGAAGTCTTCACCTGAGCTCCTCCCTGTGAGGAAGGTGAGGCCAGGAGGTCAAGCCCCCTCCCCACCCTGGGGAGTCAGGTCCCCTGCCCCCAACCCCACCCAATCAGTCTGCAGCTGAGGGGGGCTGGGACCCCAGTCTGGGTGAGGGCAGCCCACCCGGGTTGGTGCTCAGTACCTGCCCACAGCAGGCCCCAAGATGGGCAGCCCCAGCGGCAGGAAGAGGCTAAGGGTCTCTGAAGGAAGGTTGCTTCAGAAGGGAAGGAGGGGCTCCAGGCCCTGGACCTCTCTTAAAGACCTGGTCACACCTACTGGGAAAGCAGATCCTGGGTCAGGAACTTCCCTTCCAGAGAATTACTTAGGAACCATGAGGACCAGCAACCACTGAGGAGGGGAGCACAGAGGGGGGTGGAGGTCTCTTGGGACATCCATCCCCATACCCAGGGCTTCCCTGAATGTTCCCAGAGAAGGTTTGGGGCTCCTGTCGCCAAAAGAAGGGTCAGTGTGGGGCTGGAGCATGGAACAGAGGTGGGAGTAAGGTGGAGGGGAAAAGGAGGGGGAGTTAGTGGGAGCCCCAACAGGTACATGGGGTGGGCAGGGTTCTGGAGGACAAAGGACTGATATTGGAGGTGGGCCACAGAGAAGGAGGGGCCAATTCGGAGGGTTGGGGGAGTGGGGGCTTCTAGAAGCCAGCTTTGGTTTGGGGCATGCTCTAGGAAGTAGCTATAGCTGCCTCGTGTATGTCTCCCATCAGATGGGTTTGTTTTTTAAGATTTTATTTTTAAGTAATCTCTACACCCAATGTGGGCCTCAAATTTATAGCCCTGAGATCAAGAATCGTCGGTTCTACAGACTGAGCCAGCCAGGAACCCCCAGATAGGGTACTTAAGGACAGTGTTCCTCTCTGAGACAGTCCCAAGAGTGGGGCTAGTGTACCCACCCAGTGAGAGCAGGCAGGTCTGTATCAGGCCCCAGACTAGCCCCCCACCATGAGGAGACCACAGAAGATAAGCAAAAGAAACAGCCAGAGATGTGGACACCGAGAATAGTGTTTTTCTTTATTGGGAAAACAGAAGGTTGGTCCTTGGTACCACGATGGCACCTGGGATAGGCCAAAAATCAGGTGTTTGAGTCAAGCTTTGTTTTGACATGCTTGCCTCCCTCATCCCAAAAGTAGGGCAGCTCCAATTACAAATACCAGAACCCCAGGCACCCTTTTCTCTGCCTCTGGGCAAATGCCCAGTGCGTCTTACCGGAGATGTTGGTTTCTGGGATCAAGGAACATGAGGGAAAGGTCTCTGTTCTCTCCCAGGATGGCAAAGCCTTCGGAACCCATCAACTCCTACCTCTGTCCCTCCATTAGGCAGCAGCCCAGAGAGGGACAGAGACCTGCCCAAAGTCACACAGCAATGAAATGAAGGACAGAGTCAAAACTATATTCCATCTCCTGGCTTGGGATTTATTCTAAGAGGAGATTCTGGAAGGTGAGCTCCATCAGGTGGAGGTTACCTGCATCAACACCTACCAAGGGACTCCACCCCCATGACCCAAACGTTCTGGCCAGAAGGCCCAGGCCAGTGCGACCCAGGGATCTTTCTTTCCTCCCGGACTGTGCCCCTCTCTTGGGTGCCAGGAAGGGCAGGCTTGGTGAGGACAAAAGGGGACAGCTATGTATAAAGTGCTTGCAGAGAAGACGTCCTCTTGAAAATTCCTTCTCCAGAGTATGCTGTCCCATCTTCTGAAACTCAAGGAGATGGTTATGAAACAAAGTCCTTGCTCCTGACCTGCCTACAGTTTTAAGAGATGTGGGTCAGAGTGGATATAACCTCATTAAAAGCTCCACATTTCAGCCATTTACTCTGCACCAGGCACTTCATCATCTGCTCGGTTGAATGACAACTGTGGGCCAGCCGCAGTACCATTTGCTGGGAACATTGTGACACCAAAACAGACAGGCCTTTTTGTAAATCTTCACAACTTCTTGTGAGTGTTGTCCTCCACGACCGAAAAAAGGGGCTCCCAGAGTGAAGTGACTGGCCCAAGGTCATACAGCACAGTCCTAGCAGGCAGATGAAAACTTATAGAACAAGCAAGGCTTCCAAGAGAGGGAGGGAGTGGTGAGAGGCCCCGCTAAGGTCACAGCGATTCCTTGGGAGACCTCTACTGCCAGGATGATGAGGCACAGAACCCAGCACCAGGGAGGCTCAGTCATGGACTATGAGCTGGACATAGGAGTCTCCTTGGTGCCCTCTGTGTCATCAGTTTCCTCGTGGGAGGCAGGAGGAGAAGAGCAGAGGAAGTGGACTTGATAGATCTAAGATGTGATCCTAGCTGGCCCGGCCATGGACACGCTCTGTGGTCTTGGACAGGCCATTCCCCTGAGCCTCGGGTTCCTCATCTATAAAGTAGGGGTAATAAATATAATAGCGCCTGCCTCATAGTCATGCTGCAAAGATTAAGTGAATTACCATGTAAAGTGCTTAGAACAAAGGGGGTGCTGTGTATCACATACTAGTATTACCATGGTGGGGCTCATGGCCAGCACCAGGGATGGGGCTGGAACCTGGGCAACCCCAGCTCTAGCGCTCTAGCGCTTAACCAGGTCAGGATAAGCGATGCCTCTCCCCAGCCCCTCAGGGCCCCATTCTGAACTCCCCAGCCACCTGCTGCCAGATCCTCCCCCCTGTCTCCTCTGGTCTCCCAGCATCTGTAAGCTTGGAGCTGGGCTCCCTCCCTGGAGCTGTCCGCACTATGTGCTCAGTGCCCAGGAATGAAGTGAAGGAGTATATAATTATAAATACATAAATGAGAAGAGAAAGTTTTGTATAGTGTTTCGCGTGTGAGTCCCAGGACCATGACCTTGGGGGTTGGGGGAGCATTACTTCCTAGGGGCTCTGAAGCCTCTGAGCTGGTTCCCAGCCTGGATCTGTAGTAGGTCCAGTGGGGGAAGGCAGCCAGAGGCCAGCTAAGGCTCTGCCATTGAAAATAGATGGGGTGGCCTTTGGGCAGAGGTCTAGTGGGGGACTAGCCTGGACTGTGGCTCCTCCAAGTTCTCGGCAGACAGTAGTGGCTTTCTCCACCTTGCGGAGCATTTCAAATTCCAAGCTAAGCAGGTCTCCTCAGACACCTGCCTCTGGCTCCCCACTATTGTCACAGAATAATTCTGTATGCACTGGCCTACTAGGTGCCAGGCACTTTGGTAGGAACCTCAATTGCCATATCTCTAGCCTTCAGATGGGACTCTTGGAGGTGAAATGACCTGCCTGAGTTCCCACTACTAGCAAGCGGCCAAGAACCCAGCAAAATCAGAACTCTTATTAGAGATGAAACCTCAGAGACTGACCCGTTCCCTTGTCTTAGATCTAGGAGAAAAGAAAAGCTCAGAGAGGGCAACTCCCTTGCCTAGATCACACAGCTGGTTAGCTTCAGTGCTGAGATTTGAATCTAGATTTGGGGGCTTCGCAAGCCATGTAAGAAATTGAACTTGAAGGCTCTGCTTTATTCTCATCACCCTCCTGCCCTCCCCACCACCAACCTCTCTTATATGACACTTGACATTATCCATCACTCCCTCCCCCCTGGGAACGCCCTCCTCCTCCAGTTTCTATGGCAGCACATTCTCCCTCCCCATCCTCCTCCTGCTTCTCCAGCAGCATCTCACTCTCCGCGCTGTGACTCCTGAGCCTAGAAAGCAGGGGGATCCTCAGTCTGGGTCCCCGGGCTCTTCTCTCTGTACTGCTGCCCCTGAAAGTTCATCTGCTTTTCCCTCTGGGTCTCCAGTTCTGACCTCATGCTGCAGCACAGCTCCTAATGACAGCTATTTGCCCTGTGCTGAGAGCTGACCTATGATCTGGACCCTATCTGTATATGAACTCATTAAGTCCTCACAGCAAGCCCATGAAGGAAGTCCGTTCTACAGATGAGGAAACCGAGGCACAGCGAGGGAAACCAAAATCTGACTCTAGCTTTCACCGCTACTTCTGTCACCACAAGAAAAGACAGGAAATTGTAGAACATTTTGAAACTGGAGGCAAAAGCTTGCCTCCACCTCCTGAAGAGAGAGGAGTGGAAACCGGGGGGGGGGTGGTGGTTCAGAACCTACTTCACGGTTCTGAGAGCCCTGTGATGATCTAGAATTACACTGTCAATTTGGAGCTTTAAAATGCATCACACACAGTACGTTTTGAAATGTGAAGGTTTGGAGAGCTTCAGGAGGAACAAAAGTTCATGGAAAATTGCCCTTTTCCTTCAGATTTTTCCATCTTGTTTTAAGTCTTCAAAAATCCTCATTCCAGAGTTCCAGCAACTAAGGCTCTTCTGTAACAGTGATCCCCGGAATTCACTAGAAACTCGGACTCAGAAGTCCTACTGACCTGAGTTCTACTGCCACCACAGGCTCTGTGATTTAGGGGTGAGTGGCTCGACTTCTGGGCCTGTGGTCTAAAATAAGGGTAACTGTACCTCCCCTAGGCTGTCACGAGGCTCGGATGGGACGATGTTCGTGGAGCGCCTAGCACAGAGCCTGACACTCGAAATTGCTCTCAGTTAAGCCCCAAACTCCTGACGTGCGCAGCTTTTGTCAGGTTTGCCAAGCACCTCAACATTTCCATGCTCTTGCACATGCTGTTCCCTCTTCTTGGTGGCCAACCCCTACACATCCTTTAAGCCCCTCTCTTTTCCACCTCTTCTAGAATTTCTACGAATGTGTCTTGGTAAAAAGCTAGAAAACACAGTTCTCCAAGACACCCTCCCTGGGGCTTCCTGTCATTGCACGCATCACATGCAGATGATGCTCTGTTGACACCTTGTCTCCCAGCCTGGGCTTGAACTTTCTGAGGGCTGGGCTGTATCTGACTTATTTCTGAGTCCCAGTCCCTGGGGTGCACAGCCTGGCAACAAGTTGATTTTGGTACAAATTCACTTTACCTTAAATGCACGTGGCTTGGACCCAGCCTCTGTGGACCCCGGGACACATTTATGTACGAGAAGTAGTAAAAAGCAGCCAGATCTGTTACAGCCATGGGAAATGGCGGGGTGCAAATCCAGAACAGCCTTGAGGGAGAGTTGAAGGGGACAGAGTCCTTGCAGAGAGAATCAACAGGCCTGGATCCAATGTCACCTTCTTCAGAAGTCTTCCCCAGTCCCTAAATTGTCCCCGATCTCTGACATCTCCCCAAGGCAGGGGGTCCCACATGAAGAGGAGTGTCCAGGAGGGTCCCCCGCCTTGCTGATACACCTCCATCCCATTCAGACACAGAAGTCTCCAGGGGCAACGGGCACCACCCTACATCTTCCAAAGTGCTACTGAAGCCATTGCCTGGAGGAAGAAAATTCCCAGGTCTGGGGGTTTCTGGGGTCCACCCCAAGAAGGGAGCTGTGCTTTGTCTATTAACGGTATCCCTACCCCTAATGTGCCTAACGCCCATCCTGGTGCCTAAGCCCTCAACTTCCTGAATGCTAGTTCAGCCCCTGGTGGAGTGACAGTCTCCCAGGCAAGAGAAAGGCTTTTGTTCCAAGGAAATGACTGTCAAAGGGAGAAGAGGTTTCTTCTTCTTCTTTTTTTTTTTTTTGGTTTGAGACAAAGACGTCAGTTTCTCTCCATCTGTCCCAAAAAGGGAAGAAAATTAATTTGTTTCTACAAGGATGTCAGCTCACTGCTTCAATAGGGAGTCAGGGGTGTGGGACTGAGGCAGTGTCTGTGGGGGGAGGGGGCGGGGTGAAGCACGGGGGAGGCACAGGGAACAAGGACAGACCCTGATAGGAAAGCAAAGATCTGGGAATGCCTGAATAAAATGCCAAACACATGAAGAGAAAAACTCCTATCAGTTAGGAAAGCCTTCTTCCTCCCAGTTCCTTCAGAGACAGGCCCCTGTGTGGGCAGTTCCAGCTGCCTGTAAACACTGGACACACCAGACACCGCCAGGTGTCGGGAGGAGGAGGAGGATCTCCTGGAGGTTCTTCTTAGAGACCCAAGACGGGCAGGAAGAAAAGTCCGCACTGGTCCTTCAGATGCCCCCACCCAGTCCCGGCTGCCACTTACCATGCATGGGGCTCTTGCTAGCATTGTCTTCTGTCCTCCAGTACCTGGGCAGAGAAGTCAGGCCCCTGGGGACCCCCAAAAGCGTCTGCCCTCCAGCTTGAGGACCTACTGTCTAAACAGAAGTTCCCCAGCCTCACCTCTGCCTCTGCCCACCCCCCAACCCTTGGCACAGAGGCGGCCTGGCAGCTCTGCTTTTGGAGCTACCGGACCTACCTCCTCCTTCTGAGCCCCCATAGAACCCGGGGCTGGGGACCCTACCCCAGCTGACGGCCTGTCCTGCTTTCCTAGCCTGAAGGTGCTAGCCCTGCTGCACTGTCCTGTCCCAAGCCCCACTGGCACAAAGTGCGGGGGACACGACGTCCATGCCGTGGCCATTCCAAGAAAACGACTGTCAGGGACAGAAAAGGCATACTGTTTCTCTCTCCCTCTCGATTTTATTTACTATTTATGACGACAGTCCTGTTGGACCTGGACCTCAGCAACCCCGCCTCTGGCTACAACTTGGGTCTGGGAATCTACCCCAAGGTTGAGGCCGCCATCCCCTGCACACAGCCTACCTCGTGGCCCAGTCTTGAGCTGTCGCCGCTTCGCTGACCTGTCCCTCCCTCTCGCCCCCAGAAGAGGCCCCTCCCCACCCAGTCTTGCAGCCCTGTTCTCAGGCCTCGGTCTCCACCAAGGCCTTCTGGGTCCTGGGTCCTTGGCTTTTTCAGGTCCCAGGCCAGCAAGGCCGGCTCTGGCTAGAACCCGAGGCTGTCCCAAGGTTGAGGCTGGCCCGCCGCAGAGGTTCCGTCTAGCCGTCCTGCCCCAGAACCACAGGCCTCGCTCCCCCAGAGTCGCTAGCTCCCTGCACCCGACCCAAAACTGCCCACCGCGCGGACCACGCCGGCCACCCAGAGGCCCCGCCCCGCGCCCCGCCCCAGCCCGGAGGCCCGCCCCACCGCAGGAGCCCCGCCTCTTGGCCCCAGCCACGAACCCTTCTCCAAAACAGGGGCGCCCTTCGGCCCCACTCCGCGTCGTGGCCCCGCCCCCTGCGGGCCCCGGGTGCCGGCCAGGTCACCTCGGAGGGGCGCTATGCGGGCGGGGCCGGCGCGGTTTAGGCGGCGGCGCCCCCGCCGGGACCGTCGGACGGGGTGCAGGCGGTGACGCGTTCGCGGGCCGTGGTCTCGCGGGCGCGGCTGAAGCTGCCGGGCTCCGGGCGGCCGCAGGGCGTGCGGCAGAGCTGGCGGAAGCAGCGTTTGAAGTTCTCGTCGAGGAAGGCGTAGAGCACGGGGTTGAGGCTGCTGTTGGCGTAGCCGAGCGCGATGCACAGGTGCAACGCGGCCACCACCAGCGGGTCGCGGCGGTCGATGTCAACCAGCGTCCAGACGATGACGAAGATGTGGATGGGCGCCCAGCACACCACGAAGGCGCCCACCACCACCAGCACCATGCGCGTGATGCGCCGCAGGCTGCGGTCCTTCTCCTTGGAGCCCGATAGCAGGCGCACGCTGCGCAGGCGCAGCAGCATCAGGCCGTAGCACACGGTGATGATGAGGATGGGCACGACGAAGGCGAAGAGGAACACGCAGATCTTGGTCACTGTATCCCAGTACCAGCTGGGGCTGGGGAACTGGAGCATGCACACCACGGCCCCGTCTGCCGGGGATACAAGGAAAGACAGCAGGTGAGGGGCGCTGGGACGGAAGCGACCCCGCCTGCTCGCAACCGTTCTTGGCTTGGTCAGGTCCCACACCTCCTCCTGGCCTTTGTTCAGGGTGATTCTTCTGCCCAGAATGTCCTCCTACACTTCCGTAGTTGGTGAACTCCTACTCATCCTTAAAGACCCCAGCGGGATTGGCTGTAATCTAGGAGGTCTCCTTTCTATATTTTCTTCCGGTCCCTTTAGCAGCCTCTACATCCATGGACAGCAGTAATGATATAATGTAGCCCAAACCCACCAAATGCTAGTCATTGTGAGGCCTCAAAACACCCTACTCGTTTCCAGACTAGCTCCAACGAGGACAACACTGCTCAGACAGATCTAGAGAGTATGATGAGTTAAGGGCAGAACTTGGGCCCTACCAACTGTGTGGTGTGACCCTGGGCAAACTGTTCAGCCTCCAGGAGAACTTCCATAAAGTGGGACTAATAAGAGTATCTAAACCTCACAGGGTTGTGAAGATTCCATGGGCTCAGGCATGTGAAACAATTAGCACAGTGGGGGAGTGGGGAGTGGTTCAAGCTCTTGGTGCACTCACAGGAAAGGGGGGCAGATACATTTAGGAGTCCAGAAGTCAGGGCTAGGGTCGGGGAGACAAAGCTCAGCTTAATGGCAAGAAGAACTTTCTGACTGCGGAATCTGTCCAGAGGTGCACCCAGAATGGAATGAGCTCCCTGTTCCTGGAGTGTGGGTGTGGGCTGGATGAGCACCTTAGGGATGCTTCTGGATTCAGACACAGGCCTTAAACTGACCTGGGGAACTCCCAAGTTTTCTTGGAACTTTGGGTTTTGAGGAGCCAAGCAGTGAACTTGGAGCCTGAGAGTTGTAGGAAGGGTACTGGGGATCCACACAGTGGGTCCTCCGGACAGCAGGATGGCAGGACCCCCAGGGCTGACTGAGTCCAAGGACTTCCTTGAGCAGATGGCAGAACAAGGTTCAGAGAGGAACAGCATTTGTCCAAGGTCACACAGCAAGTTACATACAGAACCAACGAATGCTGAGTGGGGGAGCGTGTGCAGGGGATAGAGCGTGCAGTGAGGAGACCCATCTGGTCTGGCCCCCAGCAGGGCTGCAGTTAATGGCCCATAAACTGAAGGCTGACAGTGAGGAATGGGGCCCAGCTGCTGAGTCAAGACCAACTGCACAGCAGCTGTGTGAGGGCACCTGGGGCTCTGCCTCTGCGGGGGTTAAGGGTGGTCAAAATGCCTCCCCCCAGGCCTCCTCCCCTTCCATCCACAGCACCGACCCTGTGCAAACCTCCACCTCAGTGGCCAACAGGAGTAAGAGGCGTGAGGGCAGGAGCCCAGGGTTGTAGGTCAAATTCCACCAAATGCCTGCTTGTGACCCTAAGTAAACCACCTGACCTCTCTGATTCTGGATGTTCTTGGTGGTCAAATAAAGGTAGGAGTCCCTGCCTTGTCCTAAGTATTTTACACATATGGCCTCCTTTAAACTTCTCAACACCCCATGATACTGTGTGGCTCAGAGAGGTCAATGGCCCATGTCACTGGCACCCTGCTAATCGACCTGCCCTGTTTCCTTATGTCAAACTAGGACCATGAAACCAGCCATGACTAGGAAGCGATGGGCCATAACATTTCAAGGCTGGCCATGCTCTCTCATCACTCCTTCTCTGTACTCATCTGTTGGCCAAATGCCAGCAGGGGAGGATTCCAAAGCCACCACATGACGCCTGGTTCCCTGAAGAACTGTGGAATCGAGCTCCTCCCCCACAGCTCACGTTCGATGGTGATGTGAGGAATATACCTCTGTACGGTTCAGCACTGAACTCCGGAGATGGCTTGTTACAGCTGCTGCCCTGACTGACACGCACAGCTACTATGTTAGTGCCCATTCTTACTCTGAGGACATGCACCTGTCACTCTCTCCAGGCTATTCTCTAGGGCCTTGCCTTGGTCAGCTGGGCCCGTGGTTTTCATAGTGGGGTGGAAGGGCATTTGGGCTGAGACCGCAGAGCTTATGGCCTCCACGGCTCACTGATGAGGGACACTCTCGCCCCAGTGGCCCTCCATCTATCTCCCTTTAAGTCAGTCACCCCACACACTCCTGGCGGGGGGCTGCACGCCCACAGCCTGTCTCTCCACAACCCCATTCATACATTTCCTTTGACCAATGACCCATCTACCTGCTGCTGAATCATTCATCCTCACCACTGTTCACACTCCACCGGCTGACTCCCCACACTCTCACTGGCCAGCCGGCCACACTTTCCACTAATCGGGAATGCACGCCTCCCGCAGGGGCCCCCATGCTGCCCCCCGGGGTCAGTGGCCTGTACCACAGCTTCCGCACTCACTCACCCCGAGGGCGGGTCACAGCCATGACCATGATGGGGACACCCACACCCGAAGCCAGGACCCAGATGCAGATGTTGATCAGCTTGGCCTTGGCGGGCGTGCGGAAGTCCAGGGCCTTGACAGGGTGGCAGACGGCAATGTAGCGGTCGACACTCATCATGGTGAGAGTGAAGATGCTGGTGAACATGTTGTAGTAGTCGATGGAGAGCACAGCCTTGCAGAGCAGCTCCCCAAAGGGCCATGTCTCCATCAGGTACTTAGCACTCTGGAAGGGCAACGTGCTGGTGGCCAGTGCATCTGCCAAGGCCAGGTTGAAGATGTAGATGTTGGTGGCTGTCTTCATCTTAGTGTACCTTCAAAACAAGTGTGTGTGTGTGTAATTGTTTCCATTTCACAGATTTCAGTTTCAGTTAAGACTCAGGAAAGGGGGTGCGCCTGGGGGGCTCAGTGGGTTAAAGCCTCTGCCTTCTGCTCAGGTCATGATCCCAGGGTCCTGGGATCAGCCCCACATGGGGCTCTCTGCTCAGCAGGGAGCCTGCTTTCTCCTCTCTCTCTCTCTCCCTGCCTGCCTCTCTGCCTACTTATGATCTCTGTCAAATAAATAAATAAATCTTAA